>JAQQSW010023161.1:0-10327 GCA_028646575.1 Pseudocheirus occidentalis
TCTCCCTGCCATGTCTGAACTGGCTTGATAACCCAAATGACATTCATGCTGGCTTCAGGGACGATGGCCACTATGGACTACAGCTCACAACTCTTGTTTGTGGGGATCTTAGGAATAACCCTGGTGTGAGTTTGCGGAGGGAGGTAGGCAAAGGTTATACTCCTCCTACTTGCCACTATAGCTACCTAGTTCCCACTGGTGTGCTCATCATTTGTACAAAATCAGTCACTGCAACCCCATTCACTCTTAAATAGGAAACATTTCCTAAATGAAAATATAAAAGTAATAATTATCATAATAGTTGCTGAAAAGAAAATAAAAGCAAGAATAATTATAACATTTACTTAATAGACAACCGGAGTAGGAACAATGCCAATGTAATAGCCCGTCCATCAACCTAAGTCATACCCTTCCACCATCACACACCAAATTCACTTGGGAGTGTGAGTCTGTACTTAAAGAAATAAATTATAGAGAAATGTGAGTGGGAAAACTTATGTACCCAAGGCAGCTCATAGCCCTGGACTGAAGGCCTTGATGTTTTTGGTCCCTTCAAGAACAATATATACCAGAGGAAGCTGCTTTTCTGTTAGTTGTTCCTCCTTTTGTCCTAACTTTTCTGCTGGGAGATCATCTACATTGATACAGAATCAACAAAGCAGGGACAAATTCTTTGCCTTCATAACCACCCTTAACAGAGTACTGAGAAAAATCATTCTTTTTCAGCAAAGTTGTACCAATCCCTCAGTTCTTGAAATAGTAAGAGATTGTGCTTTGTTCAATCAGCTCCAAGATTCTTCTCATAGCAAAGTCCATCTCAGACACAAAGCCTGTCCTTCCCCTCCTGTTTCTTCCTCTCAAACCAGAGAAGGAAGGAGAGGGCAACGCAGGCGCCCCTGAGAGATTTCTTGTTCTCAGGCAGTAGATAGTATGGAAAGCAATGATCTCTGAAAGCTCTTCCCTCAGCAGCAAAATTTAACTCTTTTCCAATACCAGTAGCTGCGCCAGCCTTTTCTCCCTCATCAGTAAGGCAATTGCCTCTTCCAATCAGCAGGTTCCCAGCCAAACAGCTGAAGTATCATCTGGAAGCCTTCTGTTCCTTCTGTCCCTAGCTTCTTGAAACTCTTCCTATGATCAGTTTACTCTCCTGCTTCTCCTGTTTATATCTCCATATAGATTCTTAAAGAGTTTTCTCTGACTTCTTAACATCTTCCAAAGTCCTATATCAGAACCTCCTGGTGGTCAGTGACTCATCTTTACCTTTGAGGTAAAATTCAAGAAATCCACCTTTCTTTTAGATATGTTCCCAATAGTCTTGTGGTCCCTAGTTAGTTCATTTGTAATTTTCGTCAGCTGTAACAGCTAAAACTCTAAAAACTTTCACGTGTAAATTAACTGATTAACAACACCCCAAAGCTGTCACTTCCTCCATCGTCACTCTACCTTCAAACAGGTCCCTTTAGTACATTCATCTGTAGGGTCGTTCTCTCCCTGGTCCTCGGAACATTTGTCTCTCCTTGCCGTTCTATCTATGATGCTCTTTCTTCAAAAGTTGGTTTTATCATTTTTCCTTACACAATGCTCATTTTCTGCCACCTTTAGCACCCCCAAACTCTTCCTATATGAAAGGAGAAGCTCCTTATGTTAGTTGCTATAGACAGCTGTAAGGAAGGGAAGCATTAGACTGTATAGGCAGTTCATGAATATGTGAGAACTCTGGTCATAAACTCGAGCTATCTCTTGAGACTCTGACAAGCCTTAGGAGATGTGCTGAACACATTGACATCATATGAAAGCCTCTGACTCCTGGGTCACATTAGGGATTAGAAATAGCACCTGCTGGGATTCCTACACAGGGCATAAGTGGCTGTTATTAAGGCCATACAGGACTCTGAGGGATGGCTGCTTATTTATAGGCAGATGTTCTTTTCCATGAGCTGTCATATCACTAATTGGTTTTTTTCTTTGGTTTTTGAATAGACTTGTTCACTCCTTAGACCTTGTGAGCATGTGAGGGAAGTTGAGGAAACTGCATTAGGTGAGGTTGGATAGTAAATCAGCCAGATTGTCTGGGTGAGGGCAAGAGACCAGAGAAGTAAGAAATTCTCTGAAGTGTAGCTGGACCCTTAACGTTACATGAAAGTCTCTGACTCCCAGATCACATAAAATACATCATGAAAAAGAAAAAAAAGGACTTATCCCATAAAAAACACATTCATCGATGTTTTATATACAATAGGAAAGCATGGGAAATAACCTATGTGTCCAACAGTTGGAGATCGGCTGAATAATTTATACTGGTTTTTGTCCTTCGCTCTTAAAGAGGACCAAAATAAAATCACTACGTTGGAGTCAAGGTACAGTGTGTCCAATTGTGGCTGATCAGACCAATATAAGCTCAGAAAGCTCCACCACGATTTGGGTATAAATAGTCCATATTAACATTTGGAGTGGAGATGTTTCTAAATTTGTGCATCTCACATTTCCTTTGACCTACTACAATTCTGCTTTGCTCAGAGTTCAATGCCTTCTTTGATACAGGCACACCATACTTGGCAGCCTGTGCCAGTGTCTCCCATGTATCACAATTGATTCCAGAATTCTTTAGAAATACTTTAAGAGTGTCCTTGTACTGACTCTTCTAACTTCCATGTGAGTGTTTGCCTTGTGTGAGTTTTCAAGAAAATAGTCTTTTGGGAAAACGCATTTTCTGTATTCAAAAATGTGTCCAGTCCAGAGTTGTGTCCAGAGTTGCACATTCTGCAGCATAGTGTGAATACTTCGAACTTCAGTTCAAAAAAGGATCTTGGTGTCTGGTACTTTGTTTTGCCAGATGATCTTCAGAATCTTCCTAAGATGATTCAAATGGAAGCGATTCCATTTCCGGCCATGGCACCAGTAGATTGTCTAGGTATCACAGGCGTACAACGATGAGGTCAGCACAGTGGCCTTCTAGACCTTCAGTTTGATAGGCAGTCCAATACTTCTCTCTCATACTTTCCTTTGGAGCCTCCCAAACATGGACCTAGCTTTGGTAATGCATGCATCAACCTCATCATCTATGTTTACATCCCTGCAAAGCATACCGCCACAGTAAGTGAACTTACCCAGAGCATTCATGATTTCTCCATTTGTTGTAACTAATGGTTTCACATGTGGATGGTGTGGTGCTGGCTGGTGAAGAACCTGTGTTTTCTTGTTGATAATTGGTAGGCCAAAATTAGCATCCACATTTTTTTTTTGCATCTCATCTTCAGAAGCTGCATTGAATGCACAGTCATCTGTGAATAAGAAGTTATGCACCAATTCCCTCTCTCTCTCCACTTTAGTCTTGGCTTATAGCCTTTTCAAGTTAAATAATTTACCATCAGTGTGCTAGCTGACCTTGATGCAATTTTTATCCCTGTTGGAGTCTGACAACACAGAAAACATCATGGGAGTAAGAACATAGCCCTGTTTTATTCCATTGGTGTTTGGGAAAGAGCAAGTACATTGTCCATTATCTAGAACCCAGGCAAGCATGCCGTCATGAAAATGATGTACAATATTGATGAACTTCTCCAGGCAACCAAATTTTGCCATGATTTTCCACAAGACCTCACAACTGACAATATCAAAGGCTTTGGTGAGATTGAGAAATGTTGTGTCATTGTATCAAACCTCTCTTCTGCTTCTAGCATTTCTCCTGGAGTTGTCAAGCAGCAAATACAAGTATTCCTCAGCCCTGTCTGAAACCACTTTGGCTCTTGGGGTAGATGACTATCTTCCAGGTGAAGGATCAATCTTTTAAGGAGGACTCTGGCTAGAATCTTACCAGCAATGACCAAAAAAGAGATCCCTCTGTGATTGTCACAGGACAACCTATTTTCCTTTCTTTTATTGTGATGGACAATGGAGCCATCTTTGAATTCTTGGGGAAAACTTCCTCTTGTCATATAACTCAGAAAATTTCAGTCAGCTCTTGTACAAGCAGTGAACCACCCCTGCCTTGCAAATCTCAGCCGGGATAGAATCAGCACCACCTTACCACTTGAGAGGAAACTAAGGGCATTCGAAACCTCCTCTTCATTCAGATCTTCAGCTAGAGAGGGATTTACTTCAGCCTGAGGTATACTAGTCAATGACTTTAGCACCAATGGAGAATTTTGATATGAGAACATTCTGTTTACAATACTGTGGAAGTGTTAAGTCCATCTCTCTGGGAACATTTCCTTGTCACTAATTAACATGGCTCTATCAGCACTGATGCACCATAGGTCTTTGGTCCATAAATAGTCTTCAGGACTTCATAAAAATGCTTCATATTGTTACTATTCAGCATAAAGCTGAATTTTACCTGCCTTTGTATTGAGCCAAGAATCCTGCATCTCTCGAAGTTTTTCTTGCACTTTGCTTTTGATGGCGTTAGATACTGCATTCTTAGAGACAGATGAACTGTCCTGCTGGTAAATTCTGTGGAGTTCTTGTTTTTTTCATTTAGCAGCTTATGGATTTCCCCATCATTTTTGTCAAACTTATCTTGATATTTTTTAATGTTCTGGTCCTAATGTGTAAAAGTGGTGCCATACACCAAATCTCTGAAATTTGCACACTCCTTTTCTGTCCGCTGTTGCCAACCATGCATTGGTTCAGCTTTCCCACCAAGTTAGCAATAAACTATTCCCATTCAGAGAAATTTTCTAATCTGTTGACATTGTTTTCTGCTAGTTGTCACACTTTGGAGCCATTGCTTTTGTTGAATGCAAATGTTTAACTCGGAGAGGATAAGTCTATGATTGGTTCAGCAGTCTGTGCAACACATCACCTTTGTCACTCTCACATCCTGTCTGTCCCCATTTTGCAATTAAGAAAACTGAGGCAGGCAGAAATTAAGTGACTTGCCCAGGGTAACACAGCTAGTAAGTGTCTGAGACCAGATCTGAACTCAGGTCTTCCTAACTCCAGACATTCCATCCACTCTTACATCTAGCTGCCTTTTGGAGTCAGGAAGACCCGAGTTCAAATCTTATCTCAAATACTTACTAGCTATGTGAACCTGGGTAAATCATTTAACTCTCAGAGCCTTAGTTTTCTTATCTGTAAAATGAGAATGGTAGCAGCACCTACCTTCAAAGGGTTGCTTCAAGACTCAAATGAGAAACTGTGTGTAAAGTGCTTTGCAAATTTTCAAGTGCTATGGAAAGGTTAACTATTGTTATTGTGCTGTCAGAATTTCTTTCTTGGGGAAGAAATTTGGAGCTAACTTCTCGGTCCAGATAATAAGCCATGGGTTGCTGCCTGTCTTCTCTCTAAACACTTTGAAACGTGTCTCCTTATACGTAGGTCACAATGTGCAGGGCTTTCCTCTCTGTCTCTGCCGTGAACTTTGTGATGAAGTAATTACCTGCTTTGGGGCTTATTCTTCAGTTTCCCACTTCTCTTTCTTTGTTGAATTGAATATTTAATCATATAAGGCTATAGATGCCATATAATATCAAGAGTTAGAAGGGAAATGAATCAGTGTCACCTTTGTGTTGGGTCTAGAGGGCTTCCCAGGTAAGTCAGCTAAAGCTTGTCAGTCCTGCACAGGTAATATAGACTTGAGAAGTAAGACAGCTCCCCCAGGCCTTGAACGAACAAAGCATCCCTCCTGTGATCATAAGCTCTGGGAACTGAGCTGGCCCCCAGGGTCTCCTGTGGTTCCAGGACTCTGCTTGGCTGGTTGCCTGACACCCATAGCCTGATCCCTTCTTGGTGTTCCAAACCTATATCTCTCCCTTGTACTTTATACAGACTGACTCCTAGTGAATAATCCCAGACTTACTTTGGTGAACATCTTCCCTGCCTTTTTTTAGGGGGGGGTATTTGTGGCCCTATTAACCCTTATTATTTCAGATAGACTCTGAGGCTGAGCTGGGATTTAAATTAGGAAAGCCTTTCCTCAAAGTGGTTTATGAGTACCAGCTTTTGACATTCTCCCATAAATCCCTACAAAGAGCATCCACAGGAGCACAGTATTTAGTAGAGGGACCCTAGAACTTATCTAGCTCAACCACTTCATTTTATTTTCAAAAAATGTTAAACTACAAACTTAATCATTCTCAATAAAAACAAATAATTATATAAATATGCCTAGTACAGAATGCAAGGATATATTAAAAATGTTGCCTTAGACTCCTCATTCTCACTGACCTCAAATATTCAGGTACCAAATATTATTTCCACTTGCATAGAATCGCTCACACCCGTCCTTTTCTCGGCTCACATAAACCTCATTCAGGTCGTCACCGCCTCATGCCCTAGGTTTTCTTCAAGGCTGTTCTATGTACATCTTTTATACAAAATTGTTCCTGCTCTCCTCAGCTCCGAGCATTATTTCCTTTCGTGTTGCTTTGAATTTACTGTACACATTCAGGGGCAGCTGGGTGGGTGGCCGGAGAGAGTGCCAGGTTTGGGAGTCAGGAAGACTCAGCTTCCTAAGTTCAAACTTGGTCTCAAGCTCTTACTACTATTTAATAGACTATGTCATTATTAGCACTTGAAAGTCTGCAAAGCACTTAACAGACAGTTTCTCATTTGAGTCTTGGAGCAACCCTTTGAAGGTAGGTGCTGCTACCATTCTCATTTTACAGATAAGAAAACTAAGGCTCTGAGAGTTAAATGATTTACCCAGGTTCACATAGCTAGTAAGTATCTGAGATAAGATTTGAGCTCAGGTCTTCCTGACTCCAAGAGGCAGCCAGATGTAGGAGTGGACGGAATGTCTGGAGTTAGGAAGACCTGAGTTCAGATCTGGTCTCAGACGCTTACTAGCTGTGTTACCCTGGGCAAGTCACTTAATTTCTGCCTGCTTCAGTTTCCTCAATTGCAAAATGGGGATCATAAAAGTCAATATTACCAAAGCCAATAACTAACATCACAAGGTTGTTGTGAGGATCAGATGGCATAACATTTATAATGCACTTAGCACAGTGACTGGCACATAACAGATGCTTAATGAACATTTATTACTTTTTTTAATGTCTCTTTTTCTGCCTCTATCCCTCACATCACCTAATTGCCACAGAACATGATTAGTCCTAGGAGGAGTAAAATGGTATGGATATGCAAAGAACTCATTGAGAGACTCAGGTTTTAAAAGACACATGGATAGAAGATAGAAATAAGGCAAGGGCTCTAAATAACTATTAATTAGAGAAATACAAGTTAAAACAGCTCTGAGGTACCACATATCACCTGCCAGATGGGCTAACATGATAAAACAGGAAATTGAAAAATGTTGGAGAAGATGTGGGAAAGTTGGAACACTGATACATTGTTGGTGTAGCTGTGAACTGATCTAACCGTTGCAGAGAACAATTTGAAACTATGCACAAAGGGTTATAAAACTATGCATACCCTTTGACCCAGCAATACCACTTCTAGATCTACATCCCAAAGAGATGATAAAGTGGGAAAAGAACCCACATGTACAAAAATATTTATAGCAGCTCTTTTTGTGGTGGCCAAAAATTGGAAATTGAGGGGATGCCCATCAATAGGGGAATGGCTGAACAAGTTGTGGTATATAAATGCAATGGAATACTATTGTGGTATAAGAAATGTTGAGCAGGCAGACATAAGAAAAACCCAGAAAGATTAATACGGTTACAGAGTGAAAAGAGCAGAACAAGAAGAACATTGTATACGGTAAAAGTCACGTTATGTGATGACTAACTCTGATAAACCTATCTCTTCTTAGCAATGCAAGGATCTAAGAAAACTCCAAAAGACTCATGATGGAAAATTTTTTCCACATCCAGAAAAAGAACCACGGAGTCTGAATGCAGATAGATCAAAGCAGACTATTTGCTCTCTCTCTCTTTTTCTTTCTTATGATTTCTTCCATTAGTTCTAATTCTTCTTTACAACATGACTAATGTGAAAATAGGTTTAATATGAATGTACATGCTGAGTCTATATAAAATTACACACCATATTGGGGTGAGGGAGGGGAGAGATGTGGAGAAAATCTGGAATTCAAAATCTTACGGAAGTGAAGGTTGAAAACGAAAAATAAACAAATAAATTTAACTTAAAAAAAAGAAATAAGAGAAAGAATTGAGGATGAATACAATAGAGAACTTTATAAACTATACTAAGGCCCCAAATGAACTGAGGCTAGTCATGACTGCTAAGGGCAATGTCGTAAACAGAAAGCAGCAAATCGAACAGATGGAGTGCCCTGTGTTTTTGTTAGGTATTTTTGTTTGTATCTGACTCTTCACTGCCCCATTTGGGATTTTTTGGTAAAGATACTTGAAGCAGTTTGCCATTTCATTCTCTAGCTCATTTTACAGATGAGGAAACTGAGGCAAACAGAGTTAAGTGACTTGCCCGGGGTCACACAGCTAGTAAGTGCCTGAAGCCAGATATAAATTCAGAAAGATGAGTCTTTCTTTCTCTAGGCTGGATGCTCTATCCACTGTACCACCTAGCTGCCCTGCTAAGCGTATAAATGAGAGTAATGTGAAATCAGTCTGGAAAGATCAGGACCAGATTCTGAAGGGTTTTTAATTCCATACAGAAGCATTTGTATTTTACCCTAGAGAAAAAAAAGAGAGCCATAAAAGATTTCGGTCTAAGTTGTCATCAACCCAAGTAATGATGACAATCCTTGGGGACCAATAATTCAACCAGTTGTTCCAAGTCCACCTAAATGGCTTGTGAAGGGGAATCATGTGCAATGAATCTGGTGAAATAGGCTGGAGCCAGATGGTGAAAGGCTTTCCATGCCAAACAGTGGACTATGCATTTTATCCTAGAGGTAATAGAGAACCACTGGAGATTTCTGAGCAGGGGAGGGACATGGTCAGACCTGCCTATTAGTCTCATCACTTAGTGGATAACAGATTGGAGAGGGGAGTGAATTGAGGCCAAGAGACCATTTAAGAGCTTATTACTTTGGAAGACTTAGGAACTCGTATCAGCACGATGACCAGCCACAATTCCAGAGGACTCAAGCTGAAACAGGTCGCCCACTTAGTGACAGAGAGGTTACAGACTCAGAGTATAACGTGCAACAGAGGGTTTCCTTGGTTTTTTGATGTAGTCAATACAAGAATTTGTTTTGCTTTATTATACAGGTTTGTAACTGGGGCTTTGTTTTTCTTGGTTTCTCTTTTGGGGGAAAGCATGGGAGGTAGAGAATACAAATCTGAAAATAAAATAAAATTTAATTTTTAAAAAATGTTTTAAAAGAAAAAACCGGTTATTTATAGTAAATCAGTTGTGAGATGAGGGGTGGGGGGCACGATTCTGGCTTCTAAAGCTGCCAGGAAGACTTGAACAGTAAGGGATCATTTATCATTTCCTTTGTATCCTGACACAGACAGGAACTTCCCCCCTTTTCCCGCTGTCTCATACTCTTTGCCATTGTTGGCTGGAGACCATGTAGCCCAGTCACTAGAACAGAGGTTCTTCACCCTGGGCTCTTGCCTCCTTCCTGGAGGTCTGAGAATAGATTTCAGGAAGTCCATGAATTTGGATGGGAAAATAATCCCATCTTTATTTTCCCTGATCTCTAACTAAAATGTAGCATCTCCTCCAACTATTGAAAAACATTCTAAGAAGGGATCCGTAGCCTTCACCAGACTGCTAAAGGGGACCAGGATACAAAAAAAGGCTTAAGAACCTTTGCTTATAGAGATAATGGGAGAGGAGACCATGTCCAAAGGGATAATATACTTCCTGGTACCTCCTGGAGAAAGCATACAACACTAGGTTAGCAGGTTTGTTTTTCTCTGCCATCATTTCCAAAATGTTTGATATAGAGCACTGAGCCTTTATCAAGGACAAAATCAGCCAGGCCGCGCTGGAAGGACATGAGACAACATCCTAGAAAGAAAAAGAGAAAGCTTATTTTATTATTGGGGGAAGGGAGGGAAATAATTGGTTGCCCAGGATTCCAGCCTAAGAAGCTCAGTTTCTAAAGCAACAAAGGTTATCTTATATAAATGGAAGAATCCTGAGTCTGGAGTCAGAAGACTTGTATTCTAATTTTGCTCTGCAACTGACTCATTAAGTGACCTTGGACAAAAAAAAGAGCCTTCCCTCTTTGAATGATTACTTCTATATAATAAAGTGTCAGGACTAGCTGCTCTCCAAGCTTCCTTCCAGCTCCGACAGTCTGCATTCTGGCTTTGACATTCTATATTTTATGATGATAAAGTACCTTCCAACACTCCAGGGATAAATGAGAAGTCCTAAGCTTGGTTCCAATAAATCAACTTCACTCTGACGGGATGGAGGAGGAACATAGTTAGACAACAGCTCATGTGGAAAAAGACCTAGGGGGAAAGGGACAGAC
>JAQQSW010023162.1:0-10327 GCA_028646575.1 Pseudocheirus occidentalis
AGTAGTAGTAGTAGTAGTAGTAGTAGTAGTAGTAGTAGTAGTAGTAGTAGTAGCAGCAGCAGCAGCAGCAGCAGCAAATATTGCCTGATTGACTTGACCGCCTTCCCTAGAACCATCTCTGGCTTCTTGCATCTTTTGGGCTGCTGCAGGAGGCTCCTAAGTGCAGGGACCTGAATTGTTTCCCCCTGAGATGATTCTTAGAGTGAAGAGTTTTCTCTTCACCTTCTTGACTTCACCCTTAGCTAGTGCTTCAGGAAATTGAATCAGCGAGTGGGTGTTTCAGGGACCAGGGGAAAGGCATATGATTGAATGGGATTGGGTTACCCTACTGTGGTACTTGAATACCTTTATAATCATTGTAAATTAGTATTGATTAATAAAGAGAGGCAGCCTGGTTTACATAGTGCTGGTCTTTGAGTCAGAAAGAGCTGGGTTTAGGTCTAGCAGTGAAAAGTCATAATGAATAAGATCTGACTTACATAGCTTTGTGACTGTGGGTTAGTCATTGAACCTTGGGCTCCTCCCTAAGATCTCTCTCCTAAGGACATGCTGGAAGTTCTGAGGAACTCAACATAGGACCCTTGCTCTATTGACATGGAGTTGACATTTCTCTAGTCTGGTATGGTTCACAATGCCCACTCTGAGAGGAAGGTGGTGTGGATTATTATTTCCCTTTTACAGGAGGGATTAAAAGAGGCAGTTGGGATTTGGATCCAGGACCCCTGATTCTGAGTCAGACCCTCACACTACTCCTCACTCCTCACACCCCCTCCCCTTTTAAAATGGGATGGATCTGCTGGTCACTCCTATCTTTGGCCCCTCTGCCTCCAACAGGAAGAGCCTCAGCTTTGAGAGGAAGTCACACAGTGACCTGTCCTCTTACTGGCCTATGGACCCTTAGCATTTTTCCTTCTTTTGCAGGTGTGGGTAAGAGCAGCTTGCTGTTACGATTTGCAGACAACACTTTCTCAGGTGAGCAATGCTAGGAGGCCTGCCAGGCTTTTTCCTCTGAATTTCCTTTTCCTAGAAGGCTAAGAACATTGGCCTCTCAGTCTGCTCTAGACTTTTTATCTGAGGAGGAAAGGGAAAAGGACACAGGAGGAAGGAGTTAGGTTGGGAGCAGCTGGTGATGGTAGTGGAGCATGAACCCTCCCTAGACCAAGGTACCCCCAGAGACGAGTGCCCTAAAAGCCTTCATTGGCAATGGTGGCTTGGTTTGCATCAATAAAGAACTAAGATGTGATGTCCTTGGAAAGATGGGTAAGCCCTGAGGTGGGAGGATGGTTTGACTTATGTGCCATTGCTTCTGGGCCTAGGAGATGTTGTTGACCTCTGAGCTGGAGCTCAGTGAACTCTGGGAAAGGAGAGACCAGCTCTGTCCATGAGAGGTCAGCAGCTTCCCTCAGACACTAGGGCCTATTTGCAACTGTTAGAGCCTCCATAACATGGTCTTTTTGTACAGGCAGCTACATTACCACAATTGGGGTGGACTTCAAAATCCGGACTGTTGAGATCAATGGGGAAAAGGTCAAGCTACAGATCTGGGACACAGCTGGGCAAGAACGCTTTCGCACCATCACCTCCACGTAAGTCTGGGGGGCATTGCCTACGTGGCTCTCTGGGGTCTGGAGGCCCAGGACGGACTGCCTCGTCCCTTCCTCCGCCTTCTTGCCCAATGGCCATTCACACCCCATCTGGATGGTGTTGAAGGAGGCAGGACACAATGGTGAGAGTGTCTTGGGGGGAGAAGGCAGAGATGTTTGGCTATCATTGTCCTCAGTTTTTCCAGTTTCTGAAGCCCCACTCCCTGGCCATCCGCCATTGGAGGGGAAGCCGGTGGCGGCACTGTTCAGGCTGGTTGGGGAGTGACTCCTCTCTGGCCATCTCACATGCAGCAGCCCTGGGGCTCCCCTGCTTCTCCTTCAGCCTTTAGCACTTGTCTGAGTGGCCATGTTCCTAGCTGGGAGACCCTGCAGATATTTTCTCATTAGGACACTGCTCCTTTTCCTGAGGCTCCTTGACATTTGTATTATTTGCTCGTATCCATTTGTCAGGGAGCCGGGGCTTCTCCAGAGTTATCCAGGCCTGACTTCACTCTCATCTGGGAACCACCTCAGACAGGAAGTGGTTTGGGGCAGCAGGGGCGGAGCAATGGCTTAGAGCTCTTCAGCTGGGCCTGTCAGGCGACTTACTGCCACTGAGCTGTCCTCAAATGGCATCTTCCCTGTTCTCAGCTACAAATAAGGGGTGAAATCCAGCCTGATTCCCACATAGCAGCACATCTTGGGGATTTGTGCTTCTTAGGATGCTTACGTAGGATCCAAGACAGTGACTCTTTTTCCCTCATAGCTCCTCAGTTGGGAATACCTAGCCTTAGGTCCTCTTTCTCTATAGCTCTAAGATTGTTGTTCTTCCTGTGACCACCTGGAAACCAGGCTTCCTGCCCTTCCTGTGTGTGCCCTCAGAGGCCTGGGGGATTAGCTGGGGAGGTAGTAAATGAATGGTAATAAGAAGCTAAGCAGGGATGTTGACTGGGCTTGTCGGCATGGCTTGCCTGTGTGTGAGGAGTGCAGTCTACTTGTGACTTGGAGAGGAACTTGTCATTGAAGTCACTGGGGTGCCCATGACACTGATGTCAAAGGCTGCTTCCATTTGGGCAAAATGCCCTGAAGTTGCTTCCTCTGATCACATTGGATAGGCAGCTGTGTTTGAGGGTTTCTCTTGTTCTTAAGATGTAGCAGTGACAGGTAAGGCTGCCCAGGCACTCAGAATCAGAAGAGCCTGGGAGTGAGCTGCATAGGAAAGGCCACGAGAGGCAGCTAGGGTCTTGGGAGTTCCGAGGGTGATCAGTGAAATCCAGGCCTCTGGGATCTGCTGTCCGAGGATCCTTCTTTACTGCTTTTATGCCCAGACCCCTTTGGCAGCAGCCATAGGATGGGGCCTTGCTCAGAATCAAGTTGTGTTGTGTTTTTTTAATTCATATTTGAAGGAAATGCTAGATTTTGCTTAGAGGCTAGTAAAAATAAAGGTAGATATTTTTCCTCATCCAGGTTCTACTGGCGACCGTCTTGCGGTCCCTTGTAGATCTCCTGGGTCCTGGGTTAAGAACTCCTCATCTAGTTTAGCTTCCTTATTTTACACATTGAGACTCAGAAGCTGTGGCAATCTGCTGATAAGTCTAACTGATCCCTTCATATTTGCAAAATACTTTTTTTCAAGAACCTCACTGATCTTCACAATGAGCCTGTGAGACAAAGGCGCAAGGCCTTGTTTCCTCATATTACAGATGGGGAAAGTGAGGCTCAGATATGATTCCAGAAGTCACACTGCAAAGGGAGATGGGAAGGACCTTGGAAAACACAGAAGGGAACTTGGGAAAAGTGGCAGATGTAATGCTTTGTGTGGGGTCGGGACAAACCAAATCAAATTCAGGGAAGCTGGGCCTGTAATTCGAATGAAGGCTTTGGATGAGTGGTGATGTTGGGGACGTCTGCAGCCTTTGTAGAAGTGGGATTTAAAGTTCAGAAGAAGCTCTTAGCAGGAAGTCTCTCCTGTCCCCCTCAGCCTTCCTAAAATGTGCCTCTGCTTTGGTGGTGCTGGCCTGGCCTGGGGGGGTGGACCACAAGGGCATCTCCCCTCATTCTGACTTATCATGCTCCTCTCCTTGTCTTGTCGAGCTGCTGAATGGGTATTCCTGGAGGGAGTTGAGGGTTGTTGGGAGGAAGGGAAGGATGAGGCCAAAGGGAAACCTAACTGATCACTTTTGGGGAGAAGAGGGCTTTGTGTGGATCAGCCAGTGGCCACAGTGCCTTTCCCGCTGAATTAATCAGTGTCTGCTGAGGCAGAGCCTAAAACTCTCTTTGCTCTGTGCCTCTGTTTTCCAGGGGTGCACTAGGGCCTGTTATAGGATTTCAGGCTGGCCTAGAGAGGTTAGGAACTCTGCTTCACCTGCCCAGAAGACATCTTGGGAATTGAAGTATTTCCAGAGTTCGCTTTGAAAAAGAGAAAGAGAGAGAGATAGACACACACACAGAATCTCAGAGTATGTATGTGTGGGGGTGGTGTCTGGGAGATAAAAGTGGTATTCTAGGCTCTAAGAAAAGAGCCAGTTTCTCTGATTCACAGGAATTAACTAAGAAATGAAATCTTTACTAAGCAGGGCATCAATGTGCCAACTTCTGGTATCTCCCTTTTGGTGACCAGGACTTGCTGCCCACCAAGGTTGGCTGCAAAGGCCTCAGGGATGGTTACACCAGGAGGTGATAAGAAGCAGGATTCTGATTGCCTCATCACCCTGTTCTCTCTGAATGTCCCACGCCTCTCCAAGAGAAAAGGCCAAGGTCTTTCTTTGCCTTCATTTCTGCCTGGTTCCATCCACTGGGACTAGCTGAACTTCCAAGATGACAGCCCAGCATTTCGGAAGAAGCATTGGATTCTAGGAGTCAGGAGCTGGAGTTCTGTCTCTAGCTCAGTATGGGACCTTAGGCAAGCTCGTTCACCCCTCTGTGCTTCATTTCTCTCATCTCTGAAATACGCTGATTAGACTAGCCAATGCCTGAAGCATCTTTCAGCTCTACTACTCCACAGTTCCACGAGGACAGAAGCATGAGAGAGACACAGAAAGGATGTATCACTGGGGAGAGGACACGGTGGGGGGGGGGCGGGGAGACCTGTGGCCTCAAGGCCACGTGTGGCCCTCTAGGTCCTTAAGTGTGGCCCTTTGAATCCAGACCTCGCAGAACAAATCCTTTTATTGAGGAGATTTGTTCTGTGAAGTTTGGATTCAGAGGGCCACACTTGAGGACCTAGAGGGCCACGAGGCCACAGGTTCCCCATCCCTGGGATTGAGTGTGAGAGTGGCACAGTGGGAAAGATTTTCTTTTGGAGACTAGGGCCTTGGAGCTTGGAACTGGAGGCTCATCGTGACAAAGACTTTCTTGGCATTCTTCAGCTGAGAATTTTAAAACTTCATTCCTTTGAACATTTCCTCTCCTGGCACAAGGCTAGTTAAATCTGTCTTGTTGGCTGAGACTTCCTAGCTCCCTTCCTCTGTTTCCAGCCCCTGAGCTTGCTCTTCTCCAAACAGTTTTGCCCCAGAAAAAGAGTCGTGGGCTGGAAGGGGACGCTGAACAGGGCTAGGAATGAGCTCTGAGAGATGGGGGTCCCTCAGGAGCCATGTGCAAAGCCAGGGTAGGAGTGAACTGATTTCAACACCAGGTGCCCCCCAACCCTTTGGTGGCCCTGAGGGAGAAACCAGAGTAGACACCTGCCAAGTATCTAAAGAAAGGTTACAGTAGACCCCGAATGAAGACCGCTTAGCCTCAGAGTAGTGAGGCTGCTGACTGTCCTGTTCCCAGCCTTGATTGACAACCTCCCTGTGCTTCATTTTCCTCATCTCCAGAATACGCTGGTTAGACTAGCGAATGCCTGAAGCACCTTTCAGCTCCACTACTCCATGATTCCCTGAGGACAGAAGTACAAGAGAGACATAGAAAGGATGTGTCACTGGGGAGAGCATGCAGAGGTGGGGAGCTTTGTTGACTGAGCCCACAAATGCAGCAGTGCCTTGTGCTACCAGCTGATAGACGAGGCTTGAAGGGGCTCATTCACTGAGATAATAGTTGTAAAGTGCTGGCATATAGTAGGCACTTAAGAAATATTTGCTCCCTTTCCTCCTTCCCAAGAAAAAAAACTTCTGGGGAACCATTTACATGGTACCCCATCTTCTTTCCTCCCTTTCCTAGTAACAGGGAGTCTGATCTCAGGAGGAAAAGTAGCTGCTTTGCTTGGGTTCTGGCTGCCACCACCAAGTAAAAGGTCTAGGGGAGTAGCCCCTTGTCAGCCAGAGGGAGGAGAGCTCTGCCGCCTTCCCAGGCTGGCTGGCTGCTGTCCCTGATAAGCCCCTCGGTGCCTTCTGCTGCGGGGGATAGCAAGGGCCGGGGGAGATGTTCTCGCTGCAGCCCCAGAGCCCGGAGCTCTCAGCTTCTTCAGTGAACCTTGGAACTGGGTAGATTGCCAGTGTGGGTGAGTGAAAACCTAATATTGGGCAGCAAAACAGACCCTCTTGAGGCTGCTAAGGTTCTTATGCCATATGCCTTATTTATTTATTTATTTATTTGTTTTTAATTGCCTTTTTTAAATTAAAAAATTTAAAATTAAAATTAAGAAAATTAAATTTTAAAAAAGCTTATTTTCTCTTTCCTGCTGAGATACCTCTGTCTTATCCTGCATCTCAAATCTTTCCCCTCTGGAGTCTAGCTGGTCATTTTGCATAATTCTTAAGTCTTTCACAGTTGTTTATTTTTACAATGTTGTTGTAACTTTTTTTTCTACCCTGGTTCTTCTTAATTCAGTCTGTATCAGTCCATGTAAGTCTTCCAGATTTCTTGGAAATTGTCCTTTTTCTCATTTCTTACAGGACAGGAATATTCCATGACATTCACATGCCTTAATTTGTTCATCCATTCCCTAAATCGCCCTGTTCCTTTTTTGGAGGCTTTGTTGAGGGTTTAGCATTGGCCTGTAGGATTATTAAGGAGGACGAGCAGCAAGTGGCTGGATTTCTCTGGTAGGCAGGAAGCCTTCTGTGTGTTGGGGAGTGATTTTGACATCTCCTCAGGAAGGAGCCATTCCAGCTGAACTCTGAGGGGCATAGCCAGCTCTGGGTTGTATGAAAACTGCAGGGGGAAGGACAGTCTTCAGATCTTCTCTCTAGAGCCAGGATCCCTGGGTTCTTTCTTTCACCCTACATGCTCTCTGGCCTAATGGATTTGGAGTCAGGAAGGCCTGGGGTTCAAGGGAAACATTCAGATCTTATAGCAGCTGTGTGACTCTGGGCAAGTCACCTTTTTACACATCTGTAAAATGGGGATGATGTTAACCTGCCCATCTTTCCCAGGATTGTTGTGAGACTTAAATGTACTAAAAAAGAGAAAGGATTAAAAGTATGCATTTGTTGGTATTTTGGAACCTCAGGGCTCTGTGGAAGCATCTCTTGGCCAGGGATATTAAAGCATTTTGTCAAAGGAGACTTTCCCCCTCTGTCTGTATTCCACTGGTATCTGAGGACCTAGGGACTTGATAGCCAGTGTGGTTGGCAGACTCAGGCTTCCTTCTTCCATTCTTTCCATGGTTGCCCCCAAATGCCTAGCAGTTCCATACCAGGGCCAGGGAACAGCAGGGAAGGAAAGCTCCTGTTTGCCTTCTGAAGAGGGCCCTCGGTGCTGCCGGCTCTTCACTGGCCCAGGGGAGCCGGCCTGATGTAAGATTGTTTGGGACGAAGGTTTGGCTAGAAGCAGGCCTGGGAGAGCGGGTGGCCTGCCAAGCCTCCACAGCTGTGTGTGGTGGGCTTGGGGGGCTTGGTGCTCCCTCTTCCTTAGGCCTTTATCCCTCTCGTCCTCTTTGAGAATGTTTGGCCGTCGTGCTTTTCCTGCTGTTCCTCTTCCTGTCGGCAGGGAGCGTGATTCTAGGTGTCTCAGGCAAGCGCCGATGCAGCCCTTTCTGCCTTCCAGGTATTACCGAGGGACACATGGGGTCATTGTGGTGTACGATGTCACCAGCGCAGAGTCCTTTGTCAATGTCAAGCGGTGGCTTCATGAAATCAACCAGAACTGTGATGATGTGTGCCGGATATTAGGTGAGGCTGAGCTGGGTGGGGGTGGCCTGGGGTGGCCTGGGCTGGCATCTCTCCCCAGGGACTCTTCTCACCCTGCTTTGTCCTACAGTGGGGAACAAGAATGATGACCCAGAACGGAAAGTGGTGGAAATGGAAGATGCCTACAAGTTTGCTGGGCAGATGGGGATCCAACTCTTTGAGACCAGTGCCAAAGAGAATGTTAATGTGGAAGAGGTAAAGTCCCAATCTCCTTTGATGGGTGAATTCTGAGAGAACAGTCAGCTCTCAGGACTGGGAGGTCTCCTGAGGGTGCCAATTTCTGAAATACTGCCTGGGTGCCTTGTCTCTAGCACCTGGCAGTGCCACCCCCCCTCCATCTCCTTTGCCCCCAGCCTAGCTATCATTGGGGCTGATGTTGGATGAGGTTGCCCAAGTCATTAAAATAAACATCACTCGTGGATAGAAGCAAAGCTGGGGAGGCTGGTGGCCTCTTGAGTGTTCCCAGGGCCTTGAAGTTTCCCAGGTGCTGTTGCACAGAGGGAACAGTGGATATATTTTGCTTGGCTGCAGGGTTTGGGGAAGGTTTGCAGAAAGTATTGGGTGATGATGGTGACCCAAAGTGGTAGCAGTGGAGGGTGAGCCCCTTGGAGGCTTCAACCTCCTGCAGAAATTGACTTCTAAGACCCTTCCTCTGAAGTCTAGATGGGCTCCTTGTGGGCTTTGGGAAGATTCTGGAGAGCCGTGACCGTTCATCCTGTGCTCTCTCCTGGCCTCTTTTCCCAAATAAAACAAGAAACCTGGGAGTCCACAAGTCTTCCTCTAGCCTTGGGGCACTGTTCCTCCCTCTTCCAAAGGGAGAAACAAAGAGTGGGACCTTGGGGATGGATGCTGGGAAACCTAGTGGAAGGGGCAGTTGAGGAAGAGGGTCTGTGGAGTGGGACTTTGGGGGTAGGTGCTGGGGTCCTAGTGGCAGTGTGCAGGGGAAAGGGGTCTGTGGGTTGGAGCTTTGGGGGCTCTCAGAGTCTGCATCTGACTGCACTCTGCAGAGGAGGCTGCTTCCAGCTGGCAGAGGGTGAGCCGTTGGGCGCTGTTGTCTTTGCCCAACTCTCCTATAAACAATATTTCCTATGGACCTCTGGCCATCCCGTCTGTTGCAGATGTTCAACTGCATCACAGAGCTGGTTCTCCGAGCAAAGAAAGAAAACTTAGCAAAGCAGCAGCAGCAGCAACAGAACGACGTGGTCAAGCTCACGAAGAACAGTAAACGGAAGAAGCGGTGCTGCTGATGTCCTGCTGGCGCTGCTGCAGAGACTGCGCTGTGGCCCCTCCACCCGCCCGCCCGCCGTCCACCGCGGGCATGGGGGGAACATTCTCAGTTTCGTGCCGTTATTTAAAGATGTTTTTCTCCACGTTTTATATTGGGAGGTGCTGTGGGCACTCTTTCCTCCCCTTGGAGTGCCAAGAAGGTGTCAGATGAACCCACTCTCTCCTCCGTGCTCCCCCTTTGTCCCGGGGCCAAGGCGCCCACAGCACGGGTGCGGACGCTGCCAGCCGAGTGGACTGATTAATCCAGAGTTTGTACATAATGTATATTGCTTTAACCAGCTGCGCCATCCTCGTTTCGCTCAGGCTTTAGCCTCCTTAATGCCAACCCACCAGGACTCTCTCCTTTGTCCCTCTTCTCTCTCTTCGTTCCCGGACGTGAGCAGCTCCCCAGATGTCAGGATCAGGCCCTAGGTTTCTCTCCTGCCCCCTTGGACTGGCCAGGCAGGGTTAGGGACTCCTTGTTCCCTTGCTCCAGCTGCCCTGTAACGCCCTTCATGGCTTTTTGGATTCAGCACCACCTCCCTGTGCTGTGAGCTGGGTCTGGGATGAACCTTTGTCTGCCAGATCCAGGCTTGCCCTGCTCTCCTCTTCTCCTCCTCTCCTCCTCTCCTTCTCTCCTCCTCTCCTCCTCTCCCCACCTCCTTACCCTTCCTAGCAGCTGGGGAGCCTCTTGGCTCTTCGCCAGTCAGGCTCTCACTTGTCACCCCATCCTCTTGCTTCTCTCTGTGAACTAGAGTCCTGTCCTTTGGCCAATGGATATTACTTTTTGCCTCCTGGCCTCCTCCCCCTCGGTTCTCTGAACTGCAGGCACAGGAGCGTCTAGGCCCTTAAATTTGTACCAAAATGTTGAAATTGCAGCAGAAAGCCAGGGGTGGATATGTGTGTGTTGGTCGGGATTGGGGGTGGGTGGGGGGAGGGCAAGGGTTACAGGTTTTTTATCAAGAAAATGAAGCCAAATCAAATCATTTGAAAACAATCCCTTGGCCCTATCCCTTGGAACTTCAGGGGAGCAGCGGTAGCAGTGCCATTGCCCCCACCCCTCTGGTGGCCCTAGGGTTGGAAGGATTGAAAAAAGTCAGAAACACTGAGGCCTGGGTTCTTCTTGCTCTAGAACTACCTTCAGGACTATTTGTTTACAGGGCAGGGATGGAACAGGCTTCAGATCCTAGCCCTCAGTTTCCCCAGTGGTTTGTCACTTTGGGTAGCTTGAGGCCCCGGGGAGAGGACCCTCTTCAGTTGGGTGACTGGTTCCTATGAGATCATTCACATCCAGTTCCTTGGTCCAAAGGAGAGTGGGGCCAAGCATCAGCGACAGCTTCTGGGGGATGGGAGAGAGGGGGGCTGGACACTGGGGCAGAGATGATGGCTGCTGAGCATAACCAGCAC
>JAQQSW010023163.1:0-10326 GCA_028646575.1 Pseudocheirus occidentalis
ACTCTGTGTGAAAGCACCTTGGAATAGCTTAGCACAGACTTGCTCAGTGAGAGCGCCATGAGATAGCTTAGAATATACTTGCTCTGTGTGAGCACCTTTAAATGGCCTAGCACCCCACGTGGTGAACTTGAACTTTCAATAAACTTTACTTTTTCCTTGGCTGAGAAGACTTGAGTGGAATTCTTTCAGCAGGACCCGGCATATTGGCATTTTAGGGTCTCAGGCAACCCTAACCCTCTTTGGGCTCCTCTTCAGTAGGGAAAATTGTATCATTTGATTCGGAAGAAATGTATGTTTGTACAATTGGTATATTTGTAAGAGACTCCAGTTTCCTTTTTTCTAACAGTATAAAAGCTTTCAGCCCCTAATATTTGTGGATCGTTATTATTTGGTAGACCTAGCTTTCTGAGAATAGTTTCACATATAGAGTTCTTTTCCCTGTTCAGTTGAAGAGAGAAGCCTAATGCAGAAAAGTCAGATAGATGGGAAACGTTCACACACACGACTCAAGTTGTCCATGTTGTTTGTAGAATATTCAGTAAAAGCTGTAGTTAGATCCATCTATTGTCTATGGTCTTAAAATCCCTGTCATGATGACTGCATCCTGTCTTCCCATATAATAGCAAGGCACAACACACCTGTATGTTTCTATTTTTCTTTGGGTTCCCCAAGAATTTTTGTTGTTCAGAGACAACAGCATTTTTTTAATCCACAAATCTACAGTTTTTCCAGAAGAACATGTGTCAATAAAGCAGTTTTTGCATTAGGAAGTAAAATCACTGGAAGAACTTCATGGTTTCCCCGATGTAATCCCAGAGCTTATTTCTTCACATTTCACTCTGATCCCAGATCACTAGGACCTACCTGACAAGTTTGTTGTGACAGAAATACTTTGTAAAATGTAAAGCATTTGAAAGCTTAGACAGTAGTAGAGGCATGGTGGAGTAGTAGCTTGCTGCTTTAAATTCAAATTTCCAATATGATCTGAAACACTAGCTGATCTGAGTCATTGTAGACAAGTCACTAAACCTCTATGTTTTAAGCGATTTCCTGGATTTATCTCTAAGTCATTTCCTCACATCACATTCTTTGTTACTGAATTTGCCATTTTCTTGGCAAGGATACAGGAGCGATTTTCCATTTCCTTCTCCAGCTTATTTTACAGATGAGAAAACTGAGGCAAATAGTGCAGTTGATATGAGCAATTGGTTTAGGTCTTAGGTCTCCTGCCTAGCTACATTGGTACCACATACCAGAAATGAAGCTAGTCCTGTCTTATACTGTCTCTTTTAGCATTAGGAAGAGAGACAGTCAGGCTGACTGTTGCGTCTCCTATTGCTGTCCTGACAACCAGGCTGAAGATCTTACCAGTTTCCCATGGGTTGTCCTTAGTCTACCTGAGCTCCGTCATTCTAAAGACAGATTGACTTCAGGTCTATAGAGTGTATTTTTTGCTGGCTTCTCTGGTGTGACTCCTGTCTCCACCTCTCTTGGCTTGTGCAATTATTTGCCTTAGGTAAAGATTCTACTAGTTGTTCTGCCCTGGATGAAGGAGCATCCTTCTATTTCTTTTAAGATTTATTTTTGTTCTTTGACTTTTCTGTTTTTCTTCTCAGATATTTACAGGAGTTTATAGGGGCAAAGTGGGCTTCTCTATGACCTTTCACATAAGCATCTCAACTGGAAGTAGCATAACTCTATCTCACTTAAATCTAATTCATTTGTGAGACACGACATCATCTTTCTGATGTTATGACCCTCTTTGACAGCAAAAGACAAACAACAATCTGTGAATAGTATCACTGGGAACACAATCGGTCAGTTCCACTTGGGCAATGAAGCTGTTTTCTTCCTCACTTCCTCTTCAAGAATGAAGGACAAGGGGGAGGCTAGGTGGTGCATTCAATAGAGCACCGGCCCTGGAGTCAGGAGGACCTGAGTTCAAATCTGGCTTCAGACACTTAACACAAAACTATCCATGTGACCTTATGCAAGTCACTTAATCCAATCGCACTACCTCCTTCTCTTCAAAAAGCCCCTCCCCCTCAAATGAAGGACAAACAACAAACAATTGGTTACCAGGTCATTTCTTGCTAAGTAGTCAGTAAGTCCAAAACTGTTACATATTGGAATGATGTGATGGACAATGCTGACTGTTTGTTTAAAGAATCTAAATTGATCCTTAAATTTAGGCTTCTTATGAATACGCATTCTATAACTTCTCATGGCAAATACATGACCCTGAATTGTCATCACCACTTCACCATTTCCACAAGCAAATCTGCATGACTCAGCTATGTGTTCAATGCTTCTTTATCAAAATATTGTTGTCTGAGTTCATTTGCATTTCTCTGTGGTTTTTTTAAATTTCATTCCTGGATGTGGGCCATTTTATAGGCATACTACAGGCATAACTCAATTTCACTTCTATGTGACAAATACAACAGCATGTACTAGTTATCAAGTATTATTCAATGAAGGGAGTTCTGCTTGTTTAAGAGACATTTCTGAAGGCTTTTGACCTAATTATCACATCTTTTAAGGGTAGGTACCAAACCATTTCCTCTTTTTTGGTGTATAAGTGTTAAATCTTTCCGTGCCTTCCTTAGTATGATTGGCCCCCTGTTTAATTAATATTTTATGCATTTTTGCAAGGTTAAATTTATTAGTATATATCCATAGTTCTGAAAGTATTCATTAAAATTGCTAGTGCATAGTTGCTAATTACTATAAAAATGTCCTTTCTATTCAGTTTTGATTTTAGGATGACAATAAGTTTCTTTACATATTGAGTCAAAATCTTTTCTCTGTTATATCTATGCTGAAAACATCCTTTGCTGAAGAAGATCAAGATTGTTGTAGATACTGACATCATACTTTGGGCCCAAATGACCTTCAGATTCAAAGTTAAAGTCTTCAGATTCTACCTTTCATTGGCATGTTAAAAAAAATTGTTTTACATTTGTCTAGCATAGATGACATTTTAATAACTTTGGAGAGATTCTGTAAGATGAAGGAATTGTTTCATGTATTTATCCATTGAATTCTGTATGTTGATTTCATTTATGTATCTCAAGTGCTTAATAAATTGCTTCTTATTAACAAGATGACTACTAAGTAAACTTCCACTCCTTTTTCCATTTTGAATCCAGGCTTAGAATGTTATCTTGGAGTGCTGCTCATCGATTCAAGATTATGGCAAAATGTAGTGAATTAAAATGGCCTCACTGAGAAATGCTGATTAGGAGATTTTCTTGAAATTAGTGCCTGTGAAATAGTAACAACAGTAACAATAATCAGCATTGATATAGAGCTTTATAAAGTACTCAACAAAGATCTCATTTGACCTTCAAAACATCTCCGGGAGATAGGTGCTGTCAACATTATGTTCACTTTACACTTGAAGAAACTGAGGGAGACAGTGAATAAATTACTTGCCCAGAGTCACAAAGACAAGTGTCTGAGGTATGCTTTGAACTCAGGTCTTCCTGACTATAGGTCTATGTACTGTGGCACATCAAACACCCAAATACTGCAGAATTGTCACTATGTTTTGGTCTACTTTTTTTTTTCCAGAATGTGAATAAATCTTTAGAATGGAACTGAGTCAAAGGTTTTGGTATAATGCATGTAATACTAATGTAATGGTGCTTTGGGATAGTTTGCCAATAGTTACTAAATCTAAAATGGTCTTTATACCTGGGAAATTGGAACATTCTTTATGTTCCTCAGCCAATGTATTGCTTTATTTTAAGTGTTCATAGATTAATTTAGTGATGTGAACTCCAAATGTTTTGTATAAAGTGAATAACCCTATAATTGGGAAGTGTACTACTGTTCTCTCCTTTTGCTGACAGGTCTTCAGTTAAAAATCATGTAATCAAATCTACAATTGAAAAGATTAATTGAGTTTTTCTAATACAACAATCCAAGCAAAGCTTGGAGTGTGGGCGACCGAGCAAGTTAAACATGCTGGCAGTTAAATGGAAGCAGGAAAGCTAATGAGAGATTAGGAATAGTGGGTGGGGATTTTCCAAGTAAATTGTAGTTTCACGCTTCCAACTTTACTCAGGCTATAGAGAGCAGAAGATGGGAAGCAGCAGCTTCTGAGATTCTGTTCTCAAACTCAAGCCTCCAAGGGATATTCTAAAATACAAAAGTCCAAGGGATAAGCTCCTAGGCAGAATTTTTTTCCCCTTCCATTTGTTTGTTTTTGTTCTTAATAGTTGATCAAGTAGTTGTATTGCTCTGGGGTGAAAGTGACTTAGAGTGGCTAAAGGCTCTTAGCTTTACTTCCTGCCTTCTTTCAGCTGACTGTGACTGGTAGCCACTTTCAATCATGCCCTTTATTCCATTAAAGATTGTGCTCACTAATCTCTTTTCTGGTGGTCGATTCTGTGCTTTCCATTTCCTTAAGTTACTTTGTTAGTGGCTTGGGAGTGAGAGGGGTCTCCAAATCACACGTGGTAGAATGACCTTTGGAATCCTAACCCTGCAGTCCATTATGAGACAGTATTTTACCTTTATTTGAGCCTATAATCACTAGCATTTTTGTGTTTAATCGTGTTGTTGTTTGTTTTTTTGTAGAGGAAGAAATAGATCACAGAGGGATATTTTGACAGATGAGTGAATTGGATTTAAGTGAGGCAGAGTTGCACAAAGTCATTAGCCTCACCCTTTTCTAGAGCCTTCCAACTATGTGACAAAACTCAAGAAATCTGGTGATGATCCAGGTTGTATTAGATGATTTTGGTGTCTTCTTGTGTCTGACCAAGATTTAAGCACTCAAGCGCTTTCATGACTACTGCAAAAATCGTTCTCATCTATCCATTCCAAAAGGGGAAGTCTTCACAAACTTGGGGTAGATAATCCCCTAACTCACCTAGGGTTTTGATGTCTGTCAATTACCCTCAGTCTGCTTTAACCTGTCTACTGAGATACTTTACTGGAGTTCAGCCACTTCACATACTACAACTTTTTGGAGGCTCAGGTGAGGGCTGAGTGCCAGTTAGACACCAAACGTAGATGAGCAGCTGTGAAAAGGGCTCAGCAAACCCATATACTAGAGGTGCTAGTCCTCCTTGAATACCTCATATATCCCCGTATATAATGAAAAGTATAAAAGGGAAAATTATTATGAAATTGAGGTTTTAAAAATATCTGTCTTGACTCATAATCATACTTGTTACTAATATTTGAGTTACACAAGTAATAACCTGATCTGAAGCACTGAGACCAATAATAACGGCTCTTGTCTAGCATTGCTCAATTCCAGTTTTCCAGTAAATCTAGTTTCACCCACCTCCCTGATATAACTACTCTGCTGTTCATTATATTATCATATGTATGCTTTAAGTTTCTCATTTGATTCAAGTTATAGTGCTGTTGGGCTACACTGCCTGCACATCTTTCCTTTTCTCAAAGAGTCTCGAATTTCTTTGTTTTTAGTCTTCCATGATATGTTCTTGATTGCTATTCATTAATGCTGCACTGCTGATTTTATTTTCTGTGCTAATGATTTCTTTTATGCAATTGCATCTTCACCCTATAAAATCCATCTTGCTCTCTCTGAAGTTACTGGTTCCTCTTGGAATTTAGCCTGCTTTATGAGAAGTGTCAATCTCTATAAATGCCTATGCTTGGATTAGAAGTAGTCTGACTCTGAATTCTTTAAGACAATTCAACCACAATACATCATGAAACCCCAAACATTTTGCGGGGAGCAGAGCTCCCACCACAACAGTTTTTGGCATCCCTGGGTGGGCTCAAGTCTCTGACTCTGATCTCTCCTTCCACGTGGACCGGAATCTCTGATTTGGACCCAATCTAATCCAAAGGTAAGCCTATTTATTTTTCCCCCTTCTCTTAGCTGGGAGGTCCTGCAAGCACCTAGAAAGGCTTGGCTGGATCCCTTGGGCCATAGACATAAAGACCTATGGGCAGCAAATTTCCTAGAGACCGAGGATACTCTGCTTGGGAATTTTGCAGGGAGTTCTTTATGAACTCAATTCTTTATCAACCAGTGGGATGCCACAGAAGAAATGAACATGGCTATAGAGGGGGGGATTTCCTTAGGCTTACTGGCATGCATTCTCAACTCCCATCCCATGGACCTACAAAACTGAAGTAGTGCCTGGTCTTTGTATAATCTGGAAGACCAAGAAAAGTTAACACTATCTGTTTGTGTTTGTCTGTTCTGTGTCTGTGTTAAAAATCTCTGAGACTTCCACTTTGTGAGATTCAAAATGCAACTAGATTTAAAAGAAAAAAAATGTACCTGGGATAGAAAGCTTGAGAGAGCCTCTTAAGCTTATTGGCAACACTCTCTCTGTCTCTCTATCTCTCTGTCTCTCTCTGTCTATGTCTCTCTGTCTATGTCTCTCTGTCTCTGTCTCTCTCTGTCTCTCTGTCTCTGTCTGTCTGTCTGTCTCTCTCTTTCTCTCTCTTTCTCTCTCTCTCTCTTTCTTTCTCTTTCTCCCCCCTTGGAGTCCAAACAACTTCTGGAGGTGGAGAGAAAGATAGAAAAAGAGGAAGGGGAAACTTCTCTCCTAAGGTCTATCTAAGAGAAAAGAGAAAAGGGGTCTCCTCACTGATCAAAGAGAGACAGGTTTCAAAGTTACACTTTGGAATTGGACTAACTAACCTTTTCCTGGATCATAGGAAGAGAATTGTGCAATATCATTGGGAATTTAGATCCAGGTAATTGAATACATTCTGCTTACTATTTGGCAGTAAGGTAAATTGGGAAAATGCATAGATCTAAAAAAGAGGTGCCTCAGAGATGAAGCTTTGAGTACTCCAGTACGGGAAAGAGGGGGCTAGGCCCCACTGTATCTTTTCTCTTTGTTTTCTTTTTTTAATATTACAGCTTTTATTAAGTTATTATAAAACATCAGGACTCTAATACATAAAGTAATTGATGTATATATAAATTTAAAATTATCTGTATTAATTTTACTTCTTAGCTTGACTTTCTAATAAATCTTTAGCTTCATTGATTTTGGCTGCTATATAAGGAGATCCTCCCTTCTCTGGGTGGTTGCATGGTTCTTGGGTGAGCATCCCTGATTTTCCCTTTACTGGCTGTAGGGTTTACTCCTATTAGTGAAGCTTCTCGCTTTGTCATTTTGGGTTCAAACTCACCTCGGTAATAGCCACCGCCGAAGGCACATTTTGGCAGACTTTGAATAGCTTGCTTTACTTGAGGCTCCATACACTTCCTTGTTTGCACAACATATCTACTACTACTGTGTTGGCCATGCGTTGGAGGGCGCTGCCCTGAGGCGGCAAAGCTGTAGCTCAACCCAGCCCAGAGGCTGCGTGTCCCACACAGCTCGGGCCCCAGGTTCCAGGTCCTGGCTCCCGTCCCACAGTCGATGGAAGCACTGGAGTGCCAAACACCACAGGCTGCCACCCTGCTGGATCTTTAGTTTCTAGAGTCTCACTTACCTTGACTGGAAGGTTCGAAGCTCTCACTTTCAAAGAAGTTTTTTTTAAGGAGTGGACGCAGAATTGAAGTTTATTTGAATGAAAGCTCTAAAACCACCCACTAAGGTTCTCCTCCCTGCAGTCCTACCTCTGATGAGGCTAAGACTATCGTGCCTTTTCAATGTGGTATAGCTCTGACCAGACCGGGGTCACAGTGAAAAGTAAGAAGCACTAAGATTCTCCTCCCCCTGGTTCCAGCTCTTCCCAGTCTAGGGCTACAGTGCCTGTCATCCTGGCTGTGACAGAGCTAAGGATGCAGTGAAAAGTTAGAACCACTAACATTCTCTTCCTTGTAGGGCTACAGTACCCCTGTCATACTCATTGTGACTGAGCTGAGGATACAATACAAGGTTAGAACCATTAAGATCCATCACCTTGTTGTCATGGCTTGGACTGAGCTACGGCTGCAGTGAACTTAGAATTCTAGGGAATTTGATTTCACTTCCCTTACCTGATGAAAGGTACAAGGGGGAGGCACAGCAGCCACATGGGGGCCACACTGGCAACAGCGCTGGGCACTCTGAAGGCCACCCCTCTATGTAAGCTGATGAACCTCTCCTCAAAACAGTGTCCTTGCTCCCACAGTACTAGAACCTGTATTCTCTGCTCCAAGTTCCCTGAAGCCAAGCAACTCTTTTGAAGAAGTTTGGAGGTTCCTAAAGGGCCCTTATTCCCCCCTCAATGGCTCCCTGAGCTTTAATTCAGGTTCTGGGTTCTACAGCTTCCCCAATTCCTTCCTCCCTCTCACACACATGGAGTGGTGCCCTCTTTCTCCTTCCTTCCCAAATAGACCACCCCCACAAACAGTCTCTGCAACTGTGTGGAGAGGAAAAAAAAAGAAAGAAGAAATGAGCTCAGAAGTCCACCAGCTTCTGCATTTGGCAAGCCCAATCTTCTTTCAATAATTTTTTTATGTGATTTGGAAATGAAATTAATGTCATCTTAAATTTATTGTTTGTGTTATAAGTTCTCTTATATTGTAAAACTTGCGTGACCATTATGAGTCAGAAATGGTGTCAGACAAAGCAATTTTTAATCTGAATTTTTAAACCAAAGGACAGTGAAAAAAATGCTTTAAAATCAGTTATGTTATTTTAGTAAGCTCTGCTAATCCTGTCTTAAAGCTAAAACAAATTGTCTCCCACTTACGAAAATTGTAAAATTGTAAATTAAATTATTTGGGATTATTGGTATAATGTTAAAACCTAAAACTGATCCCACAGCAGCTCTAAGGATAGTTCAAGGATAGGGCAGAAACTTTCTACTCCCCTCAGGAAGATGGTCAAGGTCTCCTTGGATAGGGGGTGACCTGAGTTGACATGTGCCAGCTACCATATCCTGGGATCCTTAAAATAAAACATGGAAACCCTGAAAGACATCCTGGCAAGGAAAAAGAAAAATCAGTATTGAAGCTAGGGCACTTGTCACACATAAATTATATGGTTTTCAACAATCCAGAGGAAGAATATCATAGGGTGGACAGGCAGATTAGTCCCTTCTTTGAGATCTCCATTAATTTCTCTTTATTTACAAACTTGCCAGATACCCAGAAAGACAGGGTCATCAGTTCCAGGAAAAAAAAAAAGAAGAAAAAAAAAGCTTGTTTGGGTTATGAAGTTCCTAAAAAATATACTTGGCTTACTGAGAAATGAAATTTCTTATGTATAAAAATCATGGTAAAATTTATTGCTTGTTGTAGCTCCATAAGAGTGAAAACAATTGTATCAAACCCTAAACTGTGATTGGTGAGACTGGTCATTAAAGGTAAAAGCCATTGGGACCACAACTAATTTTATTTTGAGATTGACTTAATATAGTTATCTGTATTAAATCAGTATCTGAGAGAAATGCCACCATCTACTCTGAGGGAATCCTGATACAAGTGAAGGTTTGCTTCTGGGAAAAGCCAAGAGGAAAATTTTAACCTCAATCTAAGATGGGACTTTCCTGGCTTAGTTTCCTCATTGTCTTCCTTTTCAAAGAATTCTTTTTTTTAACCTGGCTATTCCTGAATCTGGCTATGAGGTACAATTAAAATGACTCTTATCTGAATTCAAACAGAGATAAATATGTTTTATCCTGTCATATCTGGCATAACCCTTCTTCTGTTTATGACAAATTTCTTTAATTAGAGCAATTGGCCAGTAAAATTTAGTAAGGGTACAATGCAGGTATGTGAAACCTTGCTGTTCTCAATATGAATGTGTAGTCATTCCATATTCCAAACAATTGGGTAAATTAATACATGGGCTTGTCATCTGCCTAGATGCAAAATCAAGTGAAAGGTTAAATGCCTGGAAAAGAACTTTTTTTTTTCCTGAATGATATAGCAACAGTTAGACAAAGGGAAAACAAGTTTGTGAAACAAGGGTAGAAACACAAGATTAATCATTATCCCATGTACTAAGGCTGGGATATATCTGATGTCCTAAAATGTGTGTTAGATCTGAGCTAGTCAGCCTAAAATTATATTCCTTTCTATGGCCTAAAGAATTTAGTAAAAGCGTAAATGGTCTAGTCAACTGCCTGTTACTAGATATAACTGTCTTTCTCCTTACATCTTGGGCCCTGCATATCGAATTTCAGGTTTGTGTCTCTCAGACTACAGGTCAGTTCACCTACAGTTGGCAGTAAACAATGAGTACCAGTCCATATTCACCCATTATTCCATGGATGTGATCTATGCTCAGTTCCAGTCAACCTCCTCCATGGAACTCAGTGAGACAGGGACAGTTCTATGCCCCCTTTCAGCGTGAAGAAGTTGAGGAAGTTATAATGGTAATTAATTTAGATTTGAAGACCCCTTTTTGTTATGTCACAGGTACTTAGCCCTTAGTC
>JAQQSW010023164.1:0-10326 GCA_028646575.1 Pseudocheirus occidentalis
TGTGTGTGTGTGTGTGTGCATGTATTGTCAATCTTAATTTTAGCCTTCTTTAGGGTGGGAGTGGGGAAAGAGGGGAAAAATAAAGTAAAAAGTGCACAGCAGAAAGCAAAAGAAAACCCACAAGGAAGCAAAGAAAAGCTGGGTAACTTTGAAAACAATATGTGGTATTTATTATACAGTTTTTCTTGAAATGAAATTTTTTTTGTTTCATACTTAATCCTCTTATGATCTGCTGTGTACATTGCAATGTTTTTTCTTTTCTCATTTTGTATTTGTTTAAAATAAATTTTCAAATTTACCAAAAAATATTATTGAACTGCCAGAAAGCTGTGACCAAGAAAAGAGTCTAAACATTATCTTTCAAGAAATTATCAAGGAAACTGTCCAGATATCCTAGAACCAGAGGGTTAAATAGAAATGGAAAGAATCCACTGATTAATTCCTGAAAGAGCCCCAAAATGAAAACTTCAAGGAATATAATAGCCAAATTCCAGAGCTCTCAGGTCAAAGAGCAAATACTGCAAGCACTGAAACAGAATGAATTCAAATATCATGTAGTCACAGTCAGGATAACACAAGGTTTAGCAGTAGCTATATTAAAGGATCAGAGGGCTTGGAATATGATGTTCCAGAGGGCAAAAGAACTGGGATTACAACCAATAATCATCTACCCAGCAAAACTGAGTATAATCATTCCGGGGGAAAATGGATGTTCAATGAAATACAGGAATTTCAAGCATGCCTGATGAAAAGAACAGAGCTAAATAAAAACTGGACTTTCAAATACAAGACTCAAGAGAAGCATAAAAAGATAAACAGGAAATAGAAAAGATAAGGGACTAAATGATGCTAAACTGTTTACATTCCTACATGTGAAGATAATACTTAAAAATGCTAAGAACTTTATCATTATTAGGGCAATTAGAAGGCGTATATGCAGACAGAGGATATGGGTAGGACTTGAGTATGATGGAATGATAATCTAAAAATATAAAATTAAGGGGTGAGGAAGGAAAGCACTAGGAGAAAGGTAGAAGAGGTAAATTACTTTACATTAAAGAGACATACATGAAATAGCTTTTTACAATGAAGAGGAATATAATGGAGCTAGGTGAGGGGGAGCATGTGAACTTTACTCTCATTGAAGTTGGTTCGAAGAGGGCATAGCAAGCACTTAGTTGGATTTAGATATCTATCTTAACATGTAGGAAAGTAGGAGAGGAAAAAATAATAGAAAAAGGGAGGCTTATAGAAGAGAGGGTATATTGGGGAAGGTAAAAAAGTCAGAAGCAAAACCTTTAGGGAATGGACAGGGTGAAAGGAGATAGAGAGTAGGATAAATGGGGAAAATATGATGGAGCAAGCAATAGTAATCATAACTGTGAAAAAATTTTATAGCAGGCTCCTCTGATAAAGACCTAATTTCTCAAATATATGGAGGACTGAGTCAAATTTATAGAAGAGTCATTCCTCAGTTGATAAGTGGCCAAAAGATACAAAAAGGCAGTTTTCAGATGAAGTAATCAAAGCTATCTATAGTTATATGAAAAAAATGCTCTAAATCACTATTGATTAGAGAAATGCAAATTAAAACAACTCTGAGCTACTACCTCACAGTTATTAGATTGGCTAATAAAACGGAAAAGGAAAATGAAAAATGGTGGAGGGGATGTGGAAATATTGAGACACTGATGCTCTGTTGGTAATGTTGTATACTGATCCGACCATTCTGTAGAGCAATTTGAAACTATGCCCAAAGGGTTATAAAACTATGCCCTTTGACTCAGCAATACCACTCCCAGGCCTGTATCCTGGAGAGATAAAAACAAAAATATGTACAAAAATATTTATAGCAGCTCTTTTAGTAGTCACAAAGAATTGGAAATTGAAGGGATGTCCATCAGTTGGGGGCTAGCTGAAGAAATGTTTATATATGATTGTGATGGAATACTATTGTGCTATAAGAAATAATAAATAGAATGCTCTTTGAAAAAGCTTGAAGACTTGAACTGGTCCAAAGTGAAATGAGTAGAACAAGGAGAACAATATATACAGTAACAGCAATATTGTATGATGATCAAGGTGAATGACTTAGCTATTCTCAGCAATGCAATGATTTAAGAAAATTCTGAAGGACTTATGATGAAAAATACTATCCACCTCCAGAGAAAGAACTGACAGAGTCTGAATGCAGAAAAAAGTATACTGATTAGCATTTTCTCATTGTTATTTTTTGGTCTGTTTTCTTTTAAACATGACTAACGTGGAAATATGTTTTGTATGATTACACATGTATAGCTTATATCAAATTGCAATCTCAATGTGGGGGGGAAAATAAAAGGAGGAAGGGAGAGTATCTGGAACTCAAAAATTAAAAAAAAAGAATGCTAGCTGAAGGAAAGTAAATGATCAAATTAAAAGAAAAAAAAGATAGAATTCTCTTGTAAATCTATCAGAACCAAGAGTTATATTTTTCCCCCTTTGGCAGTTCCTTTACAGCCATATCAATTTCCTTTTTTGAGATTGGGTTATTTAAGATCTTTATCTGTTTTTTTGATTGTCTGAATATTTTATGTTTTTGAAAGTATTCTTCTGCTGTTTTGTGTTCTCAGGTATTTTTTTAAAGCACATAACTACGCATAGTATGTTTTGATTTTTCTTTTTTTTTTGGTCCAGTTTTGTTTTGATTTTGACTTTCTAATTTGCTATTTTGTTGACCTGATTTTCTGTTCTCTCTTTTTAAATCAGATTAGCCAAGGATTTGTCAAATTTTATTAGTTTTTTCAAAGAACCAACTTTTGATTTTATCATTTTAATTTTTTAGTTTTCAATTTATTTATTTCTCCTCTTTTTTTGATATTTCCTCTTTTGTGCTTGTTTTGGATCTGGTTTTGGTTGACTTTCTAATTTTTTAAAAAATATATTAAGTTAATTAATTCTCTTTTTTCTATTTTGTCAATATGTTTGTATGGATATGATTTTTTTCTCCTGAAGACTACTTCAGCTATGTCTCAGAAATTTTGATATGTGGTTTCATCATTATGATTTTCTTTTACAAAATTATTAATTATTTCTATAATTTGTTCTTTGATCTATTCTTTATTTGGGATTTCATTGTTAGGTTTCCATTTGAATTTTATTTTTTATTTGTGGTCCTTGAGCCAATGAATATTTTAAAATTGCATTATATTCTGTAAAGAATGTATTAACTATTTCTGCTTTTTACATTTGCTTGCAATAGCTCTGTGCCCTAATACATAGTCAATTTTTGTAAAAGTTCCATGTGGGACTAAGACACATGTTTATTCTTTTGCTGTCATGTTTAGAGATGCCATGTCTTTTAACTCTACCTTCTCTAGCAATTTGTTCAATTCCATAATTTCCCTTTTGTTAATCTTTCTGTTAGACTTCAAGTGAAAAAAAAAAGAGCTTCAATCTGCACCCAGAGTTCATTAATTCATAGAGATGATATTTAAAACCATAGGAAATGATGAAGTTACAAAGAGAGAGAATGTTGAGGTAAAAGTGGGCCTAGGGTAGAGCCTGTGAGAACACCTCCACCTTGTGATGCAGATGATGAGTCAGCAAAGAAGACTGAAATGGTGGTCCAACAAATAAGAGACCAACTTAGAGAGAGAGAAAAGAGTATCTAGCAGAAGAGGGTGGGCAACATGGTAAAATGCAGCAGAAAGATTGAGGAAATATTAGGACTGAGAAGAGATTTGACAGTCTAAGAATTTACCTGCTCTTCTGCTATTTTTAGGAAAAAGATAGGAAAAGAATTGGACTTGTAATTTCATATCTCTGTACTTTATAGTCTTTTTTGGGTGGCGATTGTTGTGAAACTTTAATCAGACAATGAATATAGTTTTGTGTAAGCTTAAAAGTATTACATAAAATGTCAGCTATTGTTATAAAGATGCAAATATTGGTAACTTTAGTATCTAATCTTACAGAATAATTCACTGGGTGGGGAGGGAAAAGTTCTATGTGAAGTCATAGGAGGAATAATATCTCTGGCATGGTGATCAGCAGGGTTTCAAGGTCATTTGAGTTGAGCTTTATTTTTTTTAAACTAATTTATTTTTAATTTTCAACATTCACTTCCACAAGATTTTGAGTTCTAAATTTTCTCCCCATCTCTCCCTTCTCCTCACCCTAAGATGGCATGCATTCTGATTGTCCCTTCCCCATCTGCCTTCTCTTCTATCACTCCCCTTCTTTTCTTATCCCCTTCCCTTTGTACTTTATAGTCTTAAAAGAGAGTGCCAAGAAATCAAACAGATGCTCATCAATTGGGGAATGTCTAAACAAGCTGTCATATACTGTGGGTATATGATTGTGGCAGAATGCTATTATGCTATAAGAAATGACAAGCAGAATGATTTTAGAAAAACCTGGAAAGACTTACATGAACTGAGGAAAAGTGAAGTGAACAGAACCAAAAAAATGCTATCACAGTAACAGCAATATTGTACACTGAAGAACTGTGAATGACAACTATTCTCAGCAATACAGTGATCCAAGACCATCCCAAAGGACTAATGATGAAGCATGCTATTTGCCTACAGAGAAAAAACTTATGTTGTTTGAATACAGACTGAAGCATGCTATTTTTCACTTCCATTATCTCATTCTTTTTCTTTTATTTGAGTCTTCTTGTACAAAATGACTAATATGGAAATTCTTTACATGATTGCACATGTATAACCTATATCTAATTGCTTACCATCTTAAGGAGGGGGGATGGAAGGAGTGAAATAGAATTTAAAATTCAAAACTTAAAAAGAAAGTTAAAAACTGTTTTGACATGTAATTGGTCAAAATAAAAAAAATATATATTTACACACTCAATTGGGTATCTTACCCTACAGGAAAGTAGGGGGGATGGGGATGAGAGAGGGGATGATAGAAGGGAGGGCAGATTGGGGGAGAAAGTAATTAGGAGCGAACACTTTTGAAAAGAGCCAGGGTCAAAGGAGAAAAAAGAATAAGTGGAAGATGGGATAGGATGGAGGGAAATATAGTAAGTCTTTCACAATATAACTACTATGGAAATGTTTTGTGTAACTACACGTGTACAACCTATATTGAATTGCTTAACTTTCTAGTGGGGGTGGGTGAGGAGGGAAGAAGGGAAAGAATCTGGAACTCAAAGTTTTGTTTTGTTTTGTTTTGTTCTTAAACTCAAAATTTTAAAAACAAATGTTAAAAATTATTTTTTACATGCAAACGGGAAATAAGATATACAGGCAGTGGGGTATAGAAATCCATCTTGTCCTATAAGAAAGTTAGAGGAGGAGGATATAAGAGAGAACAGATTGGGGAGGCGGTATTCAGTAGGCTCTCTATCTTGGGGTGGGAAGTAGGGGAGAGATGGGTAGAAAATTTGTAACTAAAAATCTTTTTTTGTCTTTTTTTTTGGGGGGGAAGGAAGGGCAATTGGGGTTAAGTGACTTGCCCAAGATCACACAGTTAGTGTTAAGTGTCTGAGGCCAGATTTGAACTCAGGTCCTCCCAACTGCAGGGCCAGTGCTCTACTCACTATGTCACCTAGCTGCCCATGTAACACAAAATCTTGTGGAAATAAATGTTGAAAACTAAAAATAAATTTTAAAAATATATGTATATTTTAAAAAGAGTGCCCCAGACACTGAGATATTAGTGCCCTGGGTCACACAACCAAGATGTGTCAGACATAGGATTTGACCCAGGTCTTCCTGAGTTTGAAGGTGTTTCTTGAGCTACTGCACTAAACTGCCTCTCCTTTCAGATTATAGAATTAGACCTTCAAAAAATGTACCTGTGGTTGAAGACAACATGCACTCCCCATCCTGCAATTATATCTTATTTGTGAAAGGGAACTTTGTAATTTGCTTCTGGAGTTCATCATCCTTTCCTTCTATGCTTTTTCCCTCAAGTGCTTGCATTCCCTCATATCTTTTGACACACACATTTATTCAAACTCTCCTTGTATCTAATCTTCTTCTTTTGAGTACAGTATGTCTTTCCACTGGCATGGATCATTTTCAGTCATGGATCGTTTCCCATTAAGTCTCAGGGAAATCTGTAATATATTATTTACCTCCTTGGGTGCATGGCACAAAAGGAGGAAATTATTCCCAAAGAGCTACACTCTCACTGGGATGGTAGTTATCAGAGGGTAATAGATGCCAACATAGAATAGCCTAGGGAGGTCCCTCTAATGCTTTACTATTCCCAGCTCTTTGGTGAGTGACTAATATATACAACAAGCTGCATACTCTGATCCTAGACCCACAGGATCATTTGGAGCTATGTGGAGTATTATACAAAAAGTTGAAGTGGCGCTATTAGGGGACTGCCCTCTCATTGGCGGGACAAGGCAGCGTAGTGGTCTAGAATGCTGAAATCAGGGAATTTTCTGAGTTGTCTAATGGGCAACGAGGGCACAGGCTTAGGAAACTTATCTCTGTGCTATAGAAGGCAAGTGGTTTGGGAGGGAAGCAAAGCCTGTTCTCCAGGTCAGTTGAACCTTAGCATACATGCATTCTGGGGACTGCGGCCACACTAGTCAAACTGGTTTTTACTAACTCACCTCAGGTCAAGTTTTCTAATTCATTGTTCATTACTATGTGCTATATAATATGTATCATTGATGACCTCCACTGGCCTCTCTAGTTCTAAATCTATGACCCTATAATTTAGGCCCATAAACATGATTATGTTGTTATTGTTCAGTTGTTTCAGTCATGTCTGACTCTGCCACATCATTTAGGATTCTTTTGGTAAAGATACTAGAGTGGTTTGTCATTTCCTTCTCTAGCACATTTTATAGATAAGGAAACTGAGGTAAGCAATGCTAAGTGACTTGCCCAGGGCCACACAGTAAGGGCCAGATTTGAACTCAAGTCTTCTTAACTCTAGGCCTGGAACTCTATTGTACCACCTAGCTGACCTCTTCCCAAATATTTTCATTTATGAATTACTAGGTACTTCCATCACTATTTTTTTTTATGTCATAGCTCTTATTCTATATCTGGTTTAACTGTTTTATAAAGATAATTTTCTCCCTTTCCTTTTATTTTCAATTAAAAGCCCTCTGGATGAGTTCCATAAATCTTTAGAGAAATATGTTCTTTATTATTTATGTGTTATTATTTTAACCTGGTGATCTTGCTTGTAAATGTTGATTTTTATCATTAAATGTGCTGGCATTATAATCAACTATAGCTATACTGATTTGGGAGAAATGTAATAAAATTCTGAACCTTTCCAGTTTGTTACCTGATGAACATTCAGGTATATTCCAGAAGCTAAAAAAGCATATGCTATAGTGTTTAGCCATCAAAATACTAACCAAATCCAAAAAATGTTTCAAGTTTAGCATCATGAGTATAAAACAAACTGACAAACTACTTACATCTCTTATTAAAATGGTGTACTCATCAAATTCTTGCCCACCAAAGGGTAAACACTGATCTGTGCTGATGATGAATGGCAACCAACCAACAGGGAAAAAAAAAATCCTCCTTGGGAAACTGGGCATAGACCAAGTCACAACCAGAGAAAGCAAATCCCATGGCAGTCCAAGGCAGAGAAAGTGTCAGGCAGTCTGGTGCAGCCTCTAGACCCCTTCTTAGAATAAATAATGTTTTCAATATGCATTAAATAAAATACATAGGAAACCAATGATATTAAATATACTCAAATGAAGTTATATATGTAAATATAAGTATACAAGTATGTATTTGTATAGTATGTATATATATGTATGTATTTTTACGTACACATACACATACACATACATGTATGTACTATAAAAATGCTATGCCCTTAGATTCTCAAGTAGTCTTCTAAGTGTTCTTATCCTGGGGTCTGTGAACTATATACAATTATACCTTCCACATTGTATGGGTTAGGGTTAAGGCACCCCCATAATTTGAAAAATCTGTGTAAAATTTTTTTTTGTCCTTCCTTTCTTGAAGAAGTCTGAATTTTTTCTTTTTCTTTTATGGGGTATTGCAGTACCTTATTGTAAAATTTAGGCAAATATTTAGTCAAAGGGTATATGTAGGTCAACATCAAGTAAAAATGTTAGTCTTTGTGTATTGTCTGCTGGTTTCCTCATTCTTTTTCAAACTTTAACTTTTTACTTATTTTAACTTTATAAAAGAAATTGTGCATATTTATGGTATTAAAAGATAAAATATGTTAATATTATATAATACTGTACATATACTTTATGAATTTCTGAGTTTCTAAACTTTTTCTGTGTTTCTTTCTACATCTTCTGCAACTTCCACAAAACTCCCCCCAAATTCCCATTTAATTTCCTATGCTGACCTGCAATATATCGAAACCACAATGGAGAAAGTCACAATGTGGAAGAGATAACTATATGTAGAATACACACATATGTATATGTGTATGTACACTGTGTGTGTGTGTGTGTTTGCAGATAGTTCCTGATCCTTGTTTCTAAGAAGACTAGAAAATCTGCTGGGAGTCTGAGGCCATAACTTAGTGACATAGCATTTTTGAAATACTTCTTCCAGCTTTGGTGCATTCATACTTCAGTTGTCCTTCAATACGTTTTCATAGGACCCATCTTGTAAATCTGGTAGTCTACTACTAGCCTAGTATCTCCTGACTAATTGGTTATGCCTCTCCACAATTAAGTATGGGCAAAGATTTAGTGAATATAGTTCTGGAGCAAAGTAAGCCTGTCACAACAAGGAACAGTAGGAAAAAGGGTGGATGTGAAATGAAGAGTGTAATGCTAAATTATATCACATGTAAGCTTCTCATGACATGCTGTAAGAGTGACTAGGTGAGGTCTTAGAACAGTTATGATATCGGAAATTCAGTTGGGATTTTTTCTGAATGTCCTTTATTTACAGATTTGTCTATACTGGAAAACTGGTCTTCTAATAATAATGACGATAGCTAACATTTATATAGTGCTTACTATGTTCCAGGAAGTGTGCTAAGTGCTTTAAAACTATCTCATTTGATCCTTACAACAGCCTTGGGAAGGAGGCACTATTATTGTCCCCATTTTGTTGGTGAGAAAACTGAGGCAAACAGAGAATAAGGGCCTTGCCCAGGATCACACAGCTAGTGAATGTCTGAGGTTATATATGAACTAGTCTTCCTGACTTCATGCCTAGTGCTCCATCCACTGTGCCACTTAGCTGCTCCAACCCAAGTTTTCCTACCAAGTGCTCCAATAGCACCCAACATACAATACATTGCTTTTTTCAACTGACTCCCTACAGGTGATCTTGACAGGGAAGAGGAACAGAAATATCTCCAGATCAAGGAAGCTTCTTTGGACTTCCACTCAGTGTATTTGTGTCATTTCTGATTCTTCCAGAAGTTTACTTATAACTGATCTTTGCTTATCAAACAACCAAACCTACCCAAGCATTTTGACTAGTTTAATAATCTACCAGAATTTGGTAATTGGTCTTTTCCCCCTTTAAGTCCTCATCAACTGTCACTTCAATAACATGACAGATGTTTGAGACTCAAATACTCACTTGAATCTCTGATCTCATTCATCCAGATGTTCTCTCCACTGATACAATTCACCATCCATCCATGCTTGCCTATCTTCTGAGACTCTTGTCTATGTCTTCCCATAAATTCACCACAGGGAATTCTGTATAATATGATGTAGACCTTCCTCTGTTTTTCCTGACATCAAGAGGAGACCAGTGGAGCATCCAGGTTGTACATTTGCCATTCTTTACTCTTTTTTCTGTAGAGAGCAGTCAATCTAAATGTCTCTTTTAATTTTTTTATCACTATTTTTTCAATTATAAGTATTTAAATTTTAATTCCTCTCACCTCCATCCTTTTCCTCCAGAAGAAACAAAAACTCTTGGGACAAATAAGTATAGTTAGGTAAAACAACTTTCTGTATTGTCCATACCCAAATATGTTGCAAATTATTTTGCATAGTCTATCACATCTCTGTCATGAGGTGGGCAACATTCTTCATCATAGCTCTTCTGGAACCATGGTTGATTCTTGCATTGATCAGAGTCTCCCCCCCCCCCGAACTATATTCTCTTTATACTCCCACCCTATACTTGTATAATTCATTTCTTGAAATTAAGTGTAGTACATTAATCCCTATTAAATTTCATCGAATTCAATTTGCCCTTTCATTCTGAGTACCAGAACTTTTGGATTCTAATTCTTTTGTCCAGTATTATAGCAATTATTCACAGTTTTATGTCATTAGAAACTGAGAAATATGCAACCAATAACTTAATCTAAGTGATTGATAAAAATATTGAATAGAGCAGGACCCGGAACAGATCTTTTTTTTTTTTT
>JAQQSW010023165.1:0-10326 GCA_028646575.1 Pseudocheirus occidentalis
TCCATGCTTTGGTCTTTTTTGTCCATAGAAAAGGATTCTAGAGTTTTACTGCTCTTCCTAGCTTGCTTCCTTTTTCTCATGTTGGCCAGTCTATTAATTGCTTGGCTTTTTAGCTCTGTGGAACTCTGCTTCCTGGAGGGGAAAAGCTCTGTCCCAAATCGCTGGGGCCCTCACAGCTGCCGGAGCTCTTAGTGGGGTGCTGCAGCGCCCCCCCCCCAGCTTTGGCTCACTGAAAGTGCACCCCAGAACCACCACTCAAGACCACAATCCAGATCCAGGCCACTCAATGCAAGAGCCCTTGGCCATGATGGATCACCTCAGCCCCCCTGCTATGTGCAGGCCTAGGGCTCTGAAGCAGCCCAGTGGAGGCTGCTGCTGTTTTCAGCGATTCCTGCTGCTACCGCCTCCTCCCACTGCTTCCTTGCCCTGGGAGCAGTTTGGCCGGACCTGCTCTTCTCCTCCCGAGGTAACAAAATCCACTGACCTTTCTCTTAGCCTTTTTTTCTTCTGGCCTGATAAATGTGTTAACTGTGCCTCCAGTGCAGCCGATCTGCTCTCCTATAGACTCGGCTCCCAGCCAGATGTCCAAGGGCTTGACCCGGCCAGGGTTTCGGCCTCGGGTTCCAGACTGCTGAGAACAGCCCCACCTGCTGCGCTACCTGTAGCAACAGATGTGCTTTCTGTCTTTTGGAGAGTTTTGGAGCTTGAAAATCTATTTAGAGTCCCATTTTATGAGTATTTTTGTCTGTTTGTGTGGGAGCTGCAGTGCTTTGCTGTTTCTACCCTGCCATCTTGGCTCCGCCCCACAAGAAGGATTTTGAAAATCAAATAAGAGAAATGAAGGAAAAAATTGGGAAGGAAAATGAGAATGATGCAAGAAAATCATGTGAAGCAAGTTAACAGCCTGCTAAAGGGGATCGCAAAATATAACATCTTAAATGTAAACTAACTCAAATGGCAAAAGAGGCCCAGAAAACCAATGAGGAGAAGAATTTCTTGAAAAGTCGAATTGCCCAGATGGAAAAGAAATTTCAAAAACTCACTGAAGAGAATAATTAATTCAAAATTAGATTGGAGCAAATGGAATCTAATGGCTTTATGAGAAATCAAGGCAGTATAAAACAGATCCAAACAAATGAAAAAATAGAAGGCAACTTGAAATATCCCATTGGAAAAAAGCACTGAGCTGAAAAATAGATCCAGTAGAGATCATTTAAATATTATTGGACTACCTTAATGGTATGATCAAAAAAAGAGCCTAGTAATCATCCTTCAAGAAATTTTGAAGGAAAATTGCCCTGATGTTCTAGAAACAGAAGGAAAAATAGAAATTGAAAGTGAAATGGCAAGTCTTAACAGAGTTACCACAGAATCTGAATAAAAAGTTTTAGGATGTTTTATTAGCCAGCTGGTGGTTCTCCTTCTCATGGCAATCCGAAGTAATCAGCGGATAGCTCAAGGATGAAGAACCTTTTATACAGTACAGTTTCATTGTCTGGAGGTGCAAGTAAGTTGCTGAGGCAAGGAGGGTTATGATTACAAGGCATGATGCCTGAGCAAGAATAAGAATGAAGAATAGGCAAGGGGGAGTTTTTGATTACATCTGTATGTGAGAATGAAGGAGAAGAAAAATGAAGAAAAAGACAAATTACCCCAGACCGGTCCACTGACTCCTATCTTGAGTTCACCTTGAGTTCATAAAGTTTCTACTTAACTAGTTGCTGGCCACTTCAAAAGAATTTCCTGAACTACTCTTGAAAAATATCCCCAAAAGAAAACTCTTAGGAATATTATGGTCAAATTCTAGAGTTCCCAGGTCAAAGAGAAAATATTACCATGTGTCAGGAAGAAACAAATTGAATATTGTGGAAACACAATCAGGATAACACAACATGTAGTAGCTCCCACACTAAGGGATTGAAGGGCTATGAATATACTTAGCAAAAGTGAGTATAATGCTTCAGGGGAAAATATGGTCATTTAATGAAACAGAAGATTTTCAAGTATTCTTGATGAACAAAACACAGCTGAACAGAAATTTTGACTTTCAAACACAAGAAGAGAAGCATGAAGGGGTAAACAGAAAAAAGAAATCATAAGGAACTTATTAAAGTTGAACTATTAGCATTAGCAGGAGGAAAAAACGATAATTGTTACCCATGAGACTTTTCTCAGTCTGAGGATAGTTGAAGGCTATATATATTTTTGTGTGTGTCTGTGTGTGTGTGTGTGTGTACACACACACATATACATACATATATGTGTGTGTATGTGTGTATAAATAAAAATGTGTGTATATGTGTGTACATGTATACATAGAGCAAGGGGACAGGATCAGTTGAATAGCAAGGGATGATATCTAAAAATGATATTAAGAGGTGAAAGAGGAATACAATGAGAGAAGGAAAAAAGAATAACTAGAATTGGGTAAATTAGCTCATAAAAGAGGCAAGAGAAAACTGTTACAATGGAGGGAAAGAACAGGAAGGTGAAAGGGAATGGAACAAAATTACTCTTGTTGAATTTGGCTTAATGATGGAATAACATACAGACTCAATTGGGTATCCTATCCTACAGGAAAGTATGGGGGAAAGGGATAAAAGTGAAGATTATAGAAGGGAGGACAGATTGGGGGAGAGGGTACATAGAAGCAAACACTTTTTAAAAGGACAGGGTTAAGGTAGAAAAAAGAATAATTGGGGCTGGGATAGGATTAAACATTTATTGTTTTATTTTATTGTTTAATTTTTCTTATTATTTTATTTTGTTTGCAACATGGCTAATATGCAAAGAAGTCTGGTATGACCTCACAGATACAATGGTAATCAAAGTTCCTGCCTTCTTAAGGAAGGGGAAGGGGAAAGAGGGAGGGAGAAAATTTGGAATTTAAAACTTTTAAAAGTGATTGGTTTTTTTTACATGTAACTGGATACTTTTTAATAAAATAAAATTTTAAAAAATGGGAAAAAAGAATTATCAAGAGGAAGTGATCCTCTAACAAATATAACTTTTAATATAGATGGCTTGAATTGAACCAGAAAACCATGACTTTGAATTTGATCCACATAAGAAATATATTTTGAGCATAATACACATGCATATCAATTAATAAATCATCATTTTGAAGGCATTAACCTATTTTAGACCATGTGGTAGGTGTTGTGGAAAAAAGGAAACAAAATAATCTGTGCATTCAGGAAACATTATAGCAAAAGGTTAGAATAAGTTGCATTATTTTTTAGCAGGTTTAAATTAATTATTTATTTTTAGTTTACAACATTCTGTTTCGCAATCCATTGAATTTCAAGTTTTCTTTCTCCCTCTATTCCCTCCCCCTTCCCCACCCCATGGTGGCAGACAATTAAATACAGGATCTACAAATATATTTACATTAAACATTAGTCAAATTGTAAAGAAAAATTATAATCAATGAACAACAGGAAAGAAAAAAACAAAACAATAAAAGAGGGAGCAAGTACTTTGCTTCAATCTGCATTCAGACTCTGTATTATCATTAGAGTACTTAAAAATGTTAAGTGAATTACAAAATGAGATAATAAGATGAGTTCATTCTGAAAAGAACCAGGGTCAAAGGAGAAGATAGAATAAGTGGGGGCAGGATAGGATGGAAGGAATTATAGTTAGTCTTTCACAATACAACTATCATGTAAATGTTTCGTATAACTACACCTGTACAAGTTAAACTGAATTGCTTATTTTCCCAGTAGTGGTGGTGGGTGAAGATGGAAGAAGGGAAAGAATCTGGAAATCAAAGTTTTTTATACAGTGCAGTTTCATTGTTTGGAGGAACAAGTAAGTTGCTGAGGCCAGGAGGATTAAATGTTTAAAAAATTGTTTTTACATGCAACTGCAGAATAAGATATGCAGGCACTGGGGTATAGAAATCCATCTTGCCCAACTAGAAAGTTAGTGGTGATGTGGGAGGATATAAGAGAGAACAGATTGGGGGAAGTGTATTCATTTGGTTCTCTATTTCAGGGTGGGGGTAGGGGAAAGATGGGGAGGAAATTTTGTAACTCAAAATCTTGTGCAAATGAATGTTCAAAACCAAAAAGAAATAAATAAATTGGGAAAAATAATAAGATAACTTCAGATATATTGATTAGGCTTATTTCAGATTTATAAATTGAAAAAGAATGATAAACAATAATGGAATTAAAGGGAGATATTGTCAATGGAAACTATTGAGAATGAAATTTAAAGAGTGCACTTGTTGTAAGGACTGAATGGCACCCTTGCAAAAATTAATAATGTGCTAGAGCATAAATAATGTCCAAATACATGCAGAAAATAGGAAATTAAGTAATTCTTCGCAGGAGAGGCCTAGACCTCTAACTTCATTGGTATAAAGATATATCAGATAAAATAAATCCTACCAGCATTTCAAGTCAATGCATTCTCTGCAACCTATAGAATTAGTGAGTTTCCTGAAACAACTGAAAAGTTAAGTATTATGCACAGGAGAACAGAGATGGTAGGTGTCAGAGGTAGGACATGAATTAAGGTCTTCCTGTTTCTGTAATTATTGCAGAACTTTGTCTCTCCTTATAAACAAAAACACAAGCATAAAATATTTTAATAACCTAGAGAAATATTCATTTGTAGTTTTAAATGGAGTTGAAATCATAAAGTAAATAATAAGTATGTCAAAGGATAAGTAAGGGGCAGTTAAGTGGCTCAGTGAATAGAGCACCAGCCCTGGAGTCAAGAGGACCTGAGTTCAAATCTGACCTCAGACACTTAACCCTAACTAACTGTTTGACCTTGGGGAAGTCAAAACCCCAATTGTCCTGCCTTCCCTCCTAAAAAAGTATAAGGAAGAGCAAAAATACATTATTTTACTAGCAAGAATAATAACACAAAACCAGATTCCAACTTATATGGGCCATAGGTAAAAAGGTCTAGATGAGAAAATGCATTTTTAAAAGCAAATATCAATAAAAGAGGGGGAAAAGGATCAATAAAACCAGCATACAATTAAAAGAAAACTATAAAAGAAAATAATGAAAAGACACGCAAAAGAAAATATTATGCATACAAAAGTAGAGATGAACAAGTTTAACAAGAAAAAAAATTATGAAACTGAAAATAGATCAAATAGTTTTTCTGTTAAAGTATTGATATATTCCTCAAATTAACCAAAAATAAAGAAAAAATACATGGAATAAAAACTAGAATTAATTGATAAAGAATAAATAAGAAATAAAATTGACATAATAGTTATTCTCTATTGTATATAAAAAACTGAAAAATGAATTGTTGGATTCTGTAAAAACATAAAAGAAGAATTACTGTCTCCATACCCTACAACCACAAAAAGAAAAATAGTCATGACATAAATGAATTTCCAAAGAATAAACTTTTCTTGGCAAAATGATTTTTATAATAATTTAAAGAACAGATAAGCCTGAAGTCACAAAATAGTAAAATATGAAATGCAACTTAACTCAATCTACAAGCAAATATGGTGCTTATACACAAATTGAAATGGTACAAAATGGAGAAAGAGCAGTATAGACCATTAAATCTAATAAACATATATTTAAACATACAAACAAATCAACTCTAGTAATTAGTTCACATAAATTTTACATTTACTATCACACCAAGATGAGAGAAAAGGGGATAAAAGATAAACATACAGTAAAAATAACACCAAATTACAATTGTCTAAAGGTTTGTTGAAAATAATTAATGTGGAAATAAAATATAAAATGTCTCCAAGAAATCATTGTACATCCATATGTGATGATAGGAGAAATATCTTTAGTGAAATACTGTTGACAAAACATGCTCATTAATTTATTGGAAAAGATGTAATTTTTTTCTAATTTGTTTGAAAATATAATTTGAAATTATGAAGAAAAATCACTACATTTCTCATATCTTTTCACCGAGACATATGATTCCTGGGTTCGTAGCCCAAGGAAATTAATTAATAACCAAAAAATAACCTCATTGTGGAAAAATAAAAGAAAAAAGACATAAGAACTTTTTTTAAATAAAAAGCTGGAAGGAAAATGTGACTTCAAATATTAAGGGATGGTAGAACAAACTGTAGCATAATTAACAACAAATTGTGAAAAAATAAGAGAAATATAAGAAGAGTCTTATTGAAGTGGTGCAAATGAAGAAAATAAGAGCCAATAGAAAAATGTAGTGAATAGACATACTGATGTACATATTTAACTATACATATTGCCAATGTAAATAAAGAGTAAAGGTCCAAACCAAACAAATGAAATATAGCCCTTTGGCCAGAAGCATCCCATTTCCCTACTATGGCCAGAATACAACAAAAAAAGCAATCATTCCTCCTTTTTGTTGACAACTGTTGTTGACAACTTGTTAAAAAAAAGTAGGATGTATAATTAGTTCTAATCAGTCTATAGTAAAGTTTTGTTTAATTATTGTGGGGAACAAAGTTTGTTGTGGGGTTGTTTGTATTTTGAAAGGTTTGCTCTTTTAAACAAAATGTATGAATGAAAAAAATTTTAAAAGGCAAAAAAGGAATGAAAGAATTCACTTTATCTGATTTATTGCTGTCATCTCAAATGATTAAGGATGTGTGCTTGATAAATGTGTAGTTCAAATGGAAACTCAATTATATATGCAATGCTTGTGTGTGCATGCACAGATGTATGTGCATAATGTACACATGAATACATGCATACACATACACACATGAACACATGCATGTATATACGTGTATATATAGATGTGTAACATTACTCCATCATCAGGGCATAGGATAATAATGCATTATTATAGACTGTTTGAATACAATTATTTTATTTGGTTCTTACAAATACCCTGTGAGGTAGGCAGTCCAATAATCATTATGCCTGATTAATAGATGACAAAATTTAGTCTCAGAGATTTAAATTTCACAAAATTGGGAGTAATATTCAAACCCTGATTTTTTGAGTCTCTCTGATACTACCAGCCTCATAAATTACTTGAATGTAATAAGAGGAATTGAGATTAGAAATATTGTTTTCTCTTTTTTTTTCCCAATGCCACCTCTTTATTTGGCTATGCTGAAGAAGCCATTACTTTCTCAGCGCCCCCATTACTTCAGTCATAAAATGGGTATAATGACCTTGACCTGCCTTCAAGGAATATCCTATGCAGTTCACTAATTAATCATTATAATTCTTTCTGAAAGCATAAAAAAGCATACAAATGCTAAGTATAACTGTAAAGTATTCAGAATGTGATTTTTTTTCTGATTTAATTATTTCATTGCTCAGTTGCATATGAATGAAGTGAATTCTATAGAGGTATAAGTTTAATTATTCATGGTTGCAATGTCTATCATTTTTTGGTGGCCTATGTAGGACAGGACATGTTTAACCTTTCCTCTTCAATGGCTTCCTATATAAAATTTATATCTGAATGAAGTGAGATGAGATGAGATGCTTTAGGCAGCTATTTCTTTTAACAACTCTTCATCTAACACACATTTTTATAGGGAAGTTTCTGTCTAATAGTGCTGGCTAGTTCTTTGTCTTCAGTGTTGCTGATTCACCTGCATCAAACTTTTATATCTCCCAGTCAATGGAAAAACAACAGAAAGCCCCAAGGCTCTGTAGAGAAGAAAAAGAAAGTGATTTACGGATGTCCTGGATTGTTACTATAAATCAAGGAAGCTAAGGCAAGCACACCTTAAATGTGTTGTACATAGGAACTCATATTACAGAAATGAAATATGCCTAAATGCACAATTTATTTCTTCAAGTTCAAGTTATCAGATTGTTCAAGTAGAACTTTCAAACCCTAAAGCAACATGAAGAAAGAAGCACATTTCTGGTGGTAAGAAATGTGGGTTATGGTTATCTACATGAGGACAGAGGGAAGAAGGATGGGGTAATTGAATAAATGTGATGTATACATATACACACAGAGACACACATTCACACACACATATATATACATAGTTACACACATATGTATGATATCTGTGTCTGTGTACATGTGTATATGTGCACATAAACACATGAGTGTGCACATGTGTTTAAGATGCAGCATATTCCTTCAAAACTTCCTAGGGTTCATTGTTTCATAAGAGACTACGCGAAAGTATAAAGACTTGTATATGTCTTAAATTCATTCTAACTCCCCCGCCAACAAAAAAAGATACAATTGAAATAACTTTATTATATTAATGAGTCATTCAATCTCTTTAGACTTATTTCTATTTTACTTATTTCTGTTTTAGAACTGTTGTCTTTTTATAACCAACTGTGTCTTTCAAAATGATCCCTGAAGTTGAAATCCATGGATTAAGCATATAATGCCAATAATGGAAAAAAGGGAGGGGGAAGATGATGGGCAGTGAGCTAGGGAATATGTGAGAAAAACATATAAAGAGAGAGAGAGAGAGAGAGAGAGATAGAGAAGACCTGACTTACTCAATTGTGACTCTTTTTGTCTTTTACATAACATTCCAAACCACCATCAATCAGCCTCTTCTGATACATCTACTGGACCCATGAGTATGTGTATGTGTATGTGTATGTGTATGTGTATGTGTATGTGTATGTGTATGTGTATGTGTATATGTATGTGCATGTGTATGTGTATGTGTATGTGTGTGTGCATGTGTGTGCAGGCATATATGTACATTATATGTATGTTATATGCAAGTGTATGCATATGCATAGAAGTACACATAGATGTATACGCATACACATATGCATATGTATGCATGTATATACACATGTGTATGTGTACATATGTATATGCATATGTGTATGTATATATGTATGCATGTGTATACACATACACACATATACATATATGCATATAAACACATATATACACACACGTATACACACATATATACACACACACATTTACACATACACAGGTGTGTGTGTGTGTGTGTGTATTTAAGGGTCTAGTAGATGTATCAGAAGAGGCTGGGTGATGATGGTTTGGAATATTATGTAAAAGACAAAAAGAGTCACAAATGAATAAGTCAGGTCAGATAAATGTATATTTAAAAGATTATTAGCTACTCACCTTACTGGTCATAAGAAACACATTTTATGGGTCAGCCAACCTTATCTGATTTGGTAGTTTGAGAAGGAAGCATGGAGAATCAGCAAAATACTTGTTCATTTATGCATTAACTGTCTAGGATAGGATGTATCAAATCCTGACATGGTATGACTCATTAATGAATTTTAATCAACTCAATTAGCTACTGATAAAACTTTAACAAAAATGAACAATAGACTTTGGTCTTTGAGCTCAATGAAAGGTTCCAAGAAATTAGAAAGAATGAAGCTCTTAGAGGAGAAAATGGCAGAGAGCAAAGTATTGGTTATAAATGAGAAAGGAACCAAACAACAGGGGATCACAGCATGACTTAGAAGGGAATAAGACTGAACTATATTACAATATGAAAAGCACGGCAAGCAGCATAGAAGTCTTTAGTTGAAGAAGGCATTAGAAAATCAAGATGCAGCATGGGAGCAACAAGTTTTAGTAGGCTCAATAGCCTAAAGAAAGTGCATATCCCAGTGGAGTGAATGAAACTACATTGGAAGAGTAGCCCTCAAAAAGGATTAGACTAGAAGTGCTGATATAAAGACTCTCAAGGCATTTATCCATGAATTGAACATATACTCTAAGGATCATTGTAAGGTATTTAAAATATAATTTTTCTTCTGTCTCTGTAAATAATTGCCAAAAAGCTTCCTTTTGTTTATTTTTCACACCTTGGCCAAATGTTGAACTACTAGACAAAGGACTAAGATAGTAAGTAAAGAAACATTGTCCAAAAGTGATCTGGGATTCTTCCCGCTAAGCACCCTGAGATATGGGCTAAGACTATATAAGCACAAATATTTATGTGTGGAATTAGGCATAAATAGCAACATTTTTATATATTTTATATATTCATTGACAGTATTGAAAATTATTGTTATTGTAGCATGTGACCTATAAGATGGTAGATTAGATAATTTCCCCAAATTTTTCTTTTTTAAAATTCATTTATCTTCTTGTTGACATAATTCACTTCCATGAGATTTTGAGTTACAAATTTTCTTCCCATCTTTCCCTCACCCACCACCCCAAAACAGCCATCCAACAGTATAATCCAATTCCTCCCCAATCTGTTCTCTCCTATGTCCTCCCCCATTGCCCCTCTGACTTTCTGGTAGTACAAGATGGATATCCCTACCCCAGTGCCTGTATACCTTAATTCCCAGTTGTATGTAGATGATAATAATAATAATAATAAAAATAACATGATAATAATACACATATATGTATATATGTGTGTTTATGCAA
>JAQQSW010023166.1:0-10326 GCA_028646575.1 Pseudocheirus occidentalis
ATATATATATATATATATATATATATATATATATATATATATACTAGAACTAGTTCTAACACTCTGGAAAGCTATTCAGAATTATGCAAAAAAAATGATTAAAATATCCATACCATTGACATACAGAGTCACGGCAATGCCTATAGTCCAAGGAAGAGCCCCACATCCACCAAAATATACAGTGGCACCTTCTGTAATAAGAAAGAACTACAAATACTACCATTCTAAAAGAAGTGATGAATATGATGAGTACAGGGAATTCTGGCAAGAGAAAATAATAGAAAGCAAAATAAACAAATGCAGAAAAACCAATTTACTCATTGACTAGAGTAAGGAAAGATATAACAACAACAAAAACATTCTAAACTGAATGCTATGAAATTATAATGCTCAAACTTGGTCCCTGTAAAGCCAATTAGCAGTAGATTCTTGAGAGAATGCTACTGTGAACAGCTTTTAAGATTCGGATTACACAGTATTAATGAACACTCTGTTTATTCCATTACAAATCAAGATTCAGTGCAATGTTCACAGTATCAACAATTCACAATATTATATACAATATTTAGAAGAAGGAAAGTCTCAATATTATATTTTATTACAGAAAGGAACAAGAGAAGAATCACCTGGTTTCCCTAAGGGAGAAACCAGCTTCACATTTAAAGATTCAATCAATCCAGCTAAAGATTCAATCAATCAATTAACAAAAGGAATTACCTAGTTTCCCTAAGAGGGAGTTGATGCAATCAACAATTCACAATATACTGAACTTTCACTCATGGGGCAACCATTAACTTTAGTTTCCAAATAAAATTCTTAGACAGCCACACAAACTGTCCACTCCTTGATTTCCAACAAACCTCAGTTTAGTCCAAGGGAAGGCCTTTTCTTCATTTTGACTCTAGGTGGTCTCTCTGATTCCCTGGATCCTCTTCCCTGGTCCCAGCTCCCTCCTGAATCTGCCAGACAATCATCTCCTAAGTATCTGATCTACTTAGCCCTAAATATCTGATCTACTTAGCCCTAAGTATCCTATTCACTTAGCCCTAAATATCCAACAAATTGATTACCATTACAGTCCCAAAAAAGAGATCAGCCTCAAATATTTTGCTTACAGTGGAGACCATGGCTTTAGAACATTGTATGTAATGTTAGGTGTTTTTTTTTCTTTCTTATATGGGTTTTTCTTTTAAAAAATATTTTTATTTATCTTATTAAATATTTCCAAATTACATGAAAAGATACTAACACTCATTTTATTAAAATCGAGTTCCACATTTTCTCTCTTCCTCCCTTCCCTCCCCCATCTTCAAGAAGGTAAAAACTTGATATCAATTATACATGTTAAGTAAGACAAATTGTATTTACATATTAGTTAAGTTTCAAAAGTTAAGAGAAACAAAATTAAAATTAAAATTTTAAAAGTATGCTTTACTCTGTATTCAGAGTTCATCAGTTCTCTCTCTTCAGTGGATAACATATTTTATCATGAGTCCTTTGATCTTACAGAATTAACTTGATCAGAGTAGCTAAGCTTTTCACAGTTAATCATCCTTAAAATATTGCTGTCACTATGTACAATGTTCTTCTGCTTCTGCTCACTTCACTTTGCATGGTTTCATATAAGCATTCCCAAGTTTTTCTGAAACCATCCTACTTGTCACTTCTTTTTTTTTTTTTGGAGGGCACTTGGGGTTAAGTGACTTGCCCAAGGTCACATGGCTATTTTTTGTGTGTGTGTGTGTGTATGTGTGTGTTAAGTGTCTGAGGCCAGATTTGAACTCCGGTACTCCTGACTCCAGGGCCGGTGCTCTATTCACTGCGCCACCTAGCCGCCCCCCTACTTGTCACTTCTTATAGCATAATAGTACTCCTTCACAATCACATTCCAAAACTTGTTATTGTTATTGTTATCCAGAAAAGTAGGACTAGTTCATGGCATTACCAATAGTGCATTAATGTCCCAATTTTCCCACATCCCCTCCAGCATTTGTTGTTGTCCTTTTTAATCATATTAGCTAATATGATGAGTATGAGGTAATAGTTCAGAGCTGTTTTAATTTGCATTTCCCTAATCAGTAGTGATTTAGAGTATTTTTTCATGTGATCCTTGATAGTTTTGATATCTTCTTCTGTAAACTGCCTTTTCATATCCTTTCAACATTTATCAACAGAGGAATGGTTCATATTTTTATAAATTTGGCTCAGTTCCCTATATATTTGAGAACTGTGACCTTTATCAAAAACACTTGCTATAAAATTTCCCACCAAAGTCCTGTTTTCCTTTTAATGTTGACTGTATTAGTTTTATTTGTGCAAAAGCTTCTTAATTTCATGTAATCAAAAGTATCCATTTTATTTCTAGTAAACTTCTCCTCTCTTATTTGGTCAAAAACTCTTCCCTCATCCATAGATCTAACAAGTATATTTTTCCATGGTCTTCTAATTTACTAATAATATCACAGCTTTTTCCTAAATTATTTATCTGTTTTGATCTCAACTTGTTACATAGAGTGAAATGTTGGGCTATGCCTCTGTCAAAATGCTTTACAGTTTTTCAACAAGTTTTGTTAAATGGTGATTTATTACCCCAAAAGCTTAGATGTTTGCCTTTATCAAACACTAGATTACTATGGTCATTTGCTGCTGTGTGTTTTATATACCTAATCCATTCCATTTATTTCTTAGCCATAAAAAGATTATTTTTGTGATTGTCATATCTGATTCTTTGAGCCTTATTTGGGGTTTTCTTGGTAAAGATACTGTAGTGCTTTGACATTTCCTTCTCCAGCTCATTTTATAGATAAGGAAACTGAGGAAAACAGAGTTAAGTGATTTGATTAAGGTCACACAGCAAGTAACTGTCTCAGGTCAGATAATGTTCTTTAAATGTTTGACAGAGTTCACTTATAAATCCAACTAGTCTTGGGAATTTGTTTTAGGAAGCTCATTTACAGCTTTGAATTGTTTTTCTAAGAGAGGGTTATTTAAGTATTCTATTTTGAATCTTTTAATCTGGGTGATTTATATTGTGAACATTCAACTGTTACACTTAGATTGTCATTTTTACTGGCAAAGTAATTTAGTGGTACATAGAGAATTTTCATTTATTATTCTACTAACTTGATCTTTTTAAAATTAACTAATAATTTATCTGTTTTATTGTTTTCCCCATAAAACCAACTCCTAGGTTTACTTATTTAATGGTTTTATTTTATTTATTGCTTGTCTTCAATTTTATTATCTCTTTAAATTTTTAGGATTTCCATTTTGTTGTTTAATAAGGGATTTAAAATTTTTTTTCTATTTTTTAGCTGACTACCCAATTTGCTAATCTGTCCTCTTCCTTTTTAAATGATATTCACATTAAGAGATATGAATTTCCCTCTAAATATGACTTTGGTTGAATCCTACAAATTTTGGATTGCTGTCTCCTTGCTTTTATTCTCTTCAATTAAGTTACTGGTTATAATTATTTGTTCTTTAACCTACTCATTTTTTAGAATTTAATTATCTAGTTTAAAATTATTTTTTAAATTTATGCTTCCAAGGCCTTTTATTAAATACCATTTTATTGCATTGTGGTCTGGAATTTCTGCATTTAATATTTCTGCTTTTCTACATGTGATAATGAGGTTTTTATGCCCTAAAATGATTAAGTTTTGTAAAGGTGCCACATACTAAGAAAAGTGTATTTCTTTCTATTCTCATTCAGTTTTCTCCAGAGGTCTATCACATCTAACTTCTCTAAAATTCTATTTCTCTCCTTGACTTCCTTCTTATATAATTTAGTTAGTTTTTCTAGCTCTGAAAAAGGGAAGTTGAAGTGTCCTACTACTACAGTTTATTTCCACCTGTACTTCATTTAACTTCTCCATTAAAAATTCGGATGCTATGCCATTTTGTGCATATATGTTTAATACTGACATTACATAATTACCGATGGTTCCTTTTTAGCAAGTTGTGGTTTCTATTTTAATTTTTAATATTTTATTTTTCTCCAATTACATTTAAATTTGTTTTAAATATTTGATTGCTTTTTAAGTTTTCAGTTCCAAATCTATGCCTCTCCCTCTACTCCCACATTTGAGATGGTAAGCAATCTGATATAGGTCATACATATGCGATCATGTAACACATTTCCATGTTACCCATTTTATGCAAGAAGACTTGGAACAAAATAATTATGGAAGAATGGAAGGAAGGAAGGTAAGGAGGAAGGAAGGAAGGAAGGAAGGAAGGAAGGAAGGAAGGAAGATAAAAAGAAGAATGAAAATTATTCAGTCTGTATTCAGACATCACTTCTTTCTCTGAAGTCAGGTAGCATTTTTAATTGTGTGTCCTTTGGGATTGTTTTGGAGTATTGTACTGCTGAGTCATTTACAATTCTTCATAATACAATATTGCTGCCACTGTATGCAATGTTCTCCTGATTCTGCTTGCTTCACTTTTAATCAGTTCATGTAAATCTTTCTTTCAGGTTTTTTTTTTCTGAAATCATCTTGCTTCTCATTTCTTTTTCTTTTCTGCTTTTTGGAGGGTGACTTGCCCAAAGTCACATGGCTAGCTTTTGTTTCAAGTGTCTGAGACTGGATTTGAACTCAGGTCCTCCTGACTCCAGGGCAGTGCTCTATTCACCATGCCACATAGCCAACCATTGCTTGTCATTTCTTATAGTACAATAGCTGTCCATCACAATCATATACCAAAACTTGTTCAGCCATTCCTTGATTGATGGACATCCCTTCAATTTCCAATTCTTTGTCACCACAAAAAAGCTGCTACAAATATCTTTATACAAATAGGTTATTTTCCCCTTTTTATGTCTTTGGGATATAGAGTAACAGAGGTATTACTGGATCAAAAGGTGTGCACCATTTTAAAGCTCTTATGGCACAGGTCCAAATTGTTCTCCAGAATGGATGAATCAATTCACAACTCTACCAACAATGTATTAGTGTACCACTTTTCCCACATTCCCTTCAACATTTATCATTTTATTTTTCTTTCTATCATATAAGTCAATCTGATTGGTGGGAGGTGGTACCCCTTAGTTGCTTCAATTACATTTCTCTAACTAATAGTGATTTGGAGAATTTTTATATGACTATAGATAGCCTTGATTTGTCTTAAAACTGCCTATTAATACCCTTTGATAATTTATCATTTGGGGAATGATGTGTGTTTCTATTAATTTGACTTAGTTCCCCTTGTGTCTGAGAAATGAGGTCTTTATCAGAAACACTTGCTGTAAATATATTTCCTAGCTTTCTGCTTTAATTCTAATCTTGGTTGCATTGGGTTTTTTTGTGAAAAACTCCTTTAAATTTTGCAACTAATAGTCTTAAAGAGTTACATAGAGTACTAGTAAGTTAAGTCACATGTCCATGGCTGCACAGTCAGTAAGTGTCAGAAGAGTGACTTGAACTCTGGTCATAATTTCAAGGTAATTTCTCTCTATATTATACCACCTTAAGTCCAGAAAGTATAGTTTGCCATAGCTATTCAGATAAGGAAATAATTAGCAACTTTAGCAAAGTTGTAAGGAACAAAGTAAACCCACATAAATCATCATCATTTCTACATGTTATGAACAAAGTCCAGAATCAAGAAAGAGAAAAGAAATTCCATTTAAAATAACTGCAGAAGAAATAAAATACTTGGAATTCTACCTGTGAAGACAAAACCAGGAACTTTAAGAAAACAATTATAGAATGCTTTTCACAGAAATAAAGTCAGATCTAAATAATTAGAAAATATTCATTGGACAGGGTATGTCAAACCAAAATCTACTCATTCAGGGTCATACCAGTCAAACCACCAAAATCATATAGAGCTAGAAAAAAAAGGAAAAAGCTAATTTGGAAGAACAAAACTGGGGAACAGATTTACAGTAAATCAAAAAAGCCTCAGTGCTCAAATATATAGGCATATTGTAGCTTTTCTGCTTTAAAATGTGCCTGTTTTTGCTTTTGATTTGCCTGAAATTATGATTACTATATTTGATTTTTTTTTTGCTTTAGCTGATGCATAATACATTATGTTCCAGGTCCTTATTTTAGCTCTCTGTCTCTTTGTTTCAAGTGTATTTCTTCTAAACAACATGTTGTTGTATTCTTGTTTCTATTCTATTTTGTTATTCACTTCCATTTTTTGGTGAGTTCCTCCAAATCACATTCACAGTTATGACTACTAAGAGTGTATTGCATATATTCTATTATCTTCTGTTTATCCTACTTGCTGTCTTTTTTTTACTGCACTCCATTTAATATCTGTTTGACTTTATTGAATCCCTTATCTTTCATTTTTACCTTTTTATGTTTCTCTGGCTTCCTGTATTTCAAAGTTAAATGTTCTATTCACTTCTGTTGTTGTTCTCTTCATCAGCAATGATTAAAGGTCATTTATTTCATTAAATAACCATTTTATCTTGAAAGATTATACTAGGTTTTGTTGGGTAAGTTATTCTCAATTCTAATGTCAGCTCCTTTGCCTTCCAGTTGATCATATAATGGTTAAATCTTGTGTGCTCCTAACTAGGGATCCACAATATTTAAAATGTTTCTTCCTGGGTGCTTGAAGTGCCTTCTCCTTAACCTGGGAGCTCTGGACTTTAGATAGTTGTATTTTTCATTATGGGATCTCCTTCAGGTTTTCTATGTAAACTTTAAATGCCTATTTTAACCTTTATTGGGCAGTTTTCCTAGATAATTTCTTGAAATATGTCAGGATCTTTCTTTAATCATGGCTTTAAGTAGTCCCATAATTCTTAAATTATCTCTCGTAGATCTTTTTTTCCAAGGTCATTTGTTTTCCCTATACTTCCATTTTTATTATTTTATTAATTCTTTTGACACGTTGTTGTTTCTTGATGTCTCATGTAGTTGCCCACTTCCACTTGTCCCAATGTAATTTTTAAGGAATTATTTTCTTCAGTTAATTTTTTAACCTTTTGTACCAAATGAAAAGTTTGTACCATTGTTTCTATTTGTACCAAGTGGAAAAATAGCCAATTCTGTTTTTTGGTTAGTTATTTTCTGAAGTATTTTTTGCATCATTTTCCAAGCCATTAATAATTGTTTTTCATAACTTTCTTCATTTTCTTTCATTTCTTCACATATTTTTTCCTCAAAAAACTCTACACTGATTTTGAAAATCATTTTTTTTCCAATTCACATTGTTCTTTGAGGCTTTGCTTGTAGCCTCTTTTACTTCATTGTCTTCTGAGTCTGTCTTGACCTTCTCTGTCACCATAGTAACTTTTTTTTGTCAGGTTCTTTTTGTTGTTTTTGCTCATTTTTCTACCTTGTATCTTGATTTGGAACTTGATGTAAAAGTCCGGCTTATTCCTTGGCAGGGTGGGGGCTGCAGAGAGGGCACCCTCCTAATATCCCTGCAGCTGCAAAAACCCCAGTGATTTGGGACATAGATCTCTCTGCAATATGGAAGCAGAGTTCTACCATGGCAAAGAGCTCAAAAGTCAAGCAGTTGGTTAGCAATATGAGCAAACAGAGGAAGCACAAACAGACCACAGAATCCTTTTATGGGAACAAAAAGGATCAAAGCATGGAATGGGAGGAAGACAATAAAGGCAGAACTCCTGCATCAAAAACTTCCAAAAAAATATGAATTGGTTATGGGCCATGGAGGAGCTCAAGAAGGATTTTGAAAATCAAGTAAGAGAAGTAGAGGAAAAATGGGAAAAGAATGAGAATGATGTGAGAAAATCATAAAAAGCAAGTCAAAAGCCTGCTAAAGGAGTCCCTAAAAATACTGAAGAAAATAACACCTTAAAAATAGACTAACCCAAATGGCAAAAGAGGCCCAAAAAGTGGAGAAGAATGTCTTAAAAAGCTGAATTTTTCAGATGGAAAAGAAATTTCAAAAACTCACTGAAGAAATAATTCCTTCAGAATTAGATTGGAGCAAATGGAAGTTAATGCCTTTTTGAGAAATTAAGATGCTATAAAGCAGAACCAAAGAAATGGAAAAAAATAGAAGGCAAAGTGAAATATCTCATTGGAAAAACCACTGACCTGGAAAATAGATCCAGGAGAGATTATTTAAAAACTATTGGACTACCTGAAAGCCACGATCAAAAAAAGAACCTAGACAACATCTTTCAAGAAATCCAGAAAAATTACCCTGATATTCTAGAACCGGAAGGCAAAATAGAAATTGAAAGAATTCAGCAATTGCCTATGGAAAATGATCCAAAAAGAAAACTCCTAGTAATATTATAGCCAAATTCCAGAGTTCCCAGGTTAAGGAGAAAATACTGCAAGTAGTCAGGAATAAACAATTTGAGTATTGTGGAAACACAATCAGGCTAACACAAAACCAAGCATTTTCTACATTAAGGGAATGAAGGGCTTGAAATATGATATTCTGAAGGTCAAAAGAGCTAGAGTTAAAACCAAGAATCACCTACCCAGCAAAACTGAGTATAATGCTTCAAGGAAAAATATGGTTATTCAATGAAATAGAGGATTTTCAAGCATTCTTGAAGAAAAAAAAACACAGAGCTGAACAGAAAATTTGAAGCATGAGAAGGTAAACAGGAAAAAGAAATCATAAGGAACCTATTAAAGTTGAGCTATTTACATTTCTATATGGAAAACCAATAATTGTTACTCATGAGACTTTTCTTAGTATGAGGATAGATGAAGGGAATATTTATGTATATGTATATGTATATATATGTGTGTGTGTGTGTATGTGTGTGTATGTGTGTAAGTGTGTGCACATGTATGTACATGTATACATAGACAGAGGGTACAGGATGAGTTGAATATGAAGGGATGCTATCCAAAAAAATAAAGACATGAGAGAGGAATATATTAGGAGAAGGAGAAAGGGAGAGATAAATTAGGGTAAATTATCTCATAGAAGAGGCAAGAGAAAACTGATACAATGGAGGGGAAGAGCAAGAAGGTGAAAGGGAAACTGTCATTGAATTAGACTTAAGGAGGGAATACCATGCACACTGAATTGGGTATCTTACCCTACAGGAAAATAGGGTGGAAGGGGTTAAGAGGGGGGATGCTAGAAGGGAGGGCAGATTGGAAGAGTGGATAGTTAGAAGCAAACTTTTGAAAAGGGACAGGGTCAAAGGAGAAAGCAGAATAAGTGGGTGGGGGCAGGATAGGATAGAGGGAATTATAGTTAGTCTTTCACAGTATAACTACTATAGAAATGTTTTACATAACTACACATATACAACCTATATTGACTTGCTTATCTTCCCAGTGGGGGTGGGTGAACAGGGAAGGAGGGAAAATATCTGGAACTCAAAGTTTAAAAAACAAATATTTAAAATAAAGTTGGGGGGAAGGGATGAGGGAGGATATAATAGAGAACAGATTGGGAGAAGGGGTAAACAGTAGGCTCACTATTTTGGGGAAAGATGGGGAGAAAAAAATTGTAACTCAAAGTATTGTGGAAATGATTGTGGAAAGCTAAAAATAAATTGGAAAAAAATTTAGTTATTTGGAGAAAAATGTTGGGAAGCCTCAGCTGAGTGCTTTCTCTAATCCCTCATTTTGGTTCCACACCCTGGAAGCCCTAGGCTTTTTTTTCAATTTTTTTTTATATTCACTTAGTTTTACTGAACTCTTTTCTTTCAGGGAGGTGTGAAGGTGAGATAGAAAGAGAAATTATGTGATATAAAATGAAAATATATCAATGTAAATGGATTTTATAACAGTGTTACATTTACTAATTTTAGATTTTTTTAAAAAATTATTTTTTATTGTTTTCTTGTTTACATTATTCATTTTCATTACATTTTTGAATTAAAAATCTTCTCCCCATATTGCCCCTGCCCAAACCCTAAAACAGCAATCCCACTGTAAAGCCCCTTCCCTGCTCTGCTCTCTTATTTTCTGGTAGGGCAAGGAGGGTCTCCCTATCCCAGCCCCTGTATATCTTAATTCCTAGTTGCAGGTATTGCAGAACTTTAAATTCTAGATTCTTTCAATTCCTCCCTTGTCACCCACCCCCACTGGAAGGACACTCAATTCAATACAGGCTGTGTGGGTGTGATTATACAGGACATCTTTGTAGTGGACATATTGTGACAGTGATCATCTGTCTCTCCTTCCTATCCCTCCCCACCCCACTTGTTCTGTTCTCTACCCTGTCCCTATCCATTTACTTAAGTGTGTGCTTCCAGCATCCCTCCTCCAGACCCTGCCCTCCCCTCCGTCTTCCCCCCTCTCATCCCCATGCCCCCTACTCTCCTGTGTGGCCTGATGCCCAGTTTAGAGTTTATGCCATTTCTTCCCTAAGCCAAATTCAATGAGAGTAATTGAAAGTAAAGTTGTA
>JAQQSW010023167.1:0-10326 GCA_028646575.1 Pseudocheirus occidentalis
AGGAATCGAAAGAATCTAGAATTTAAAGTTCTCCAATACCTACAACTAGGAATTAAGATGTACAGGGGCTGGCATAGGGAGACCTTCCCTGCCCTACCAGAAAAGAAGAGAGCAGAGCAGGGGAGGGGCTTTACAATGGGATTGCTGTTTTAGGGTTGGGGCAGGGGAAAGACGGGGAGAAAATGTGTAATTCAAAAATGTAATGAAAATGAATAATGTAAACAAGAAAACAAATAAAAAATAAATTAAAAAAAAGAAAAAAATTTGTTCTTAAAACTTTGAATTCCAGAGTTTTTTCCCTTCTTCCCTCCTCACCTGCCCCCACTGGAAAGATAAGCAATTCCATATAGGTTGTACATGTGTAGTTACCCAAATCATTTCCCTAGTAGCTATATTGTGAAAGAATTTCTCTCCATCCTATTTCACCCCCCAGTTACTCTATTTTCTCCTATGACCCTGTCCCTTTCCAAAAGTGTTTGCTTCTAACTTCCCTCTCCCCCAATCTAAGCCCCCGCTTCTATCATTCCATCTCTTATTCCCTAACCCCTCATTTTTTGTAGGGTAAGATACCAAATTACGTGTGTATGTTATTCCTCCTTAAGCCAAATTCAATGAGAATAAAGTTGAACCATTCCCTTTAACCTTCCTGCTCTTTCCCTCCTTTGTAACTGCTCTCTTGCCACTTTTATATGAGGTAATTTACCCTAATCTATCTCTCCCTTTCTCCTTCTCCCAATAAATTCCTCTGACTCTTAATTTTATTTTTTAGATATCATCCCTTCATATTCAACTCATCCTGTACACTCTGTCTACATATACATGAACATACATATGCCCACCCTCACACATTTTCATATACACATATACCTTCCTATATATACACAGATATGTATTATACAGACATATACATATGTGTTTGTGTGTGTATTCCCTTCAACTATCCTCATGCTGAGAAAAGTCATATGAGTTACAATGATCGTTTTTCCATGTAGGAATGTAAATAGTTCAACTTTAATAAGTTCCTTATGATTTCTTTTTCCTGTTTACCTTCTCATACTTCTCTTGCTTCTTATATGTGAAATACAAATTTTCTGTTCACTTCTGTTTTTTTCATCAAGAATGCTTGAAGAGCCTCTATTTTACTGAATTACCCTATTTTCCCCTGTAGCATTATACTCAGTTTTGCTGGGTAGGTGATTCTTGATTTTAATCCTAGCTCCTTTGACTTCCAGAATATCATATTCCAAGCACTTTGATCCCTTAATGTAGAAACTGCTAGATCTTGTGTTATCCTGATGGTGCTTCCACAATACTCAAAAAGTTTCCTCTTGACTGCTTGCAGTATTTTCTCCTTGACCTAGGAACTCTGGAATTTGGCTATTATATTCCTAAGAGTTTTCTTTTTGGGATCTTTTTCAAGAGGCAATTGGTGACTTATTTCAATTTCTATTTTACACTCTGGTTCTAGAATATTAGATCTATTTTTCTTGATAATTCCTTGCCAGATGGGGTGTAGGCTTTTTTTTATCATGGCTTTCAGGTAAGCCAATAGTTTTTTAAATTATCTCTCCAGGATCTATTTTCCAGGTCAGTGCTTTTTCCAGTCAGATAGTTCATATTGCCTTCTATTTTTTCATTTTTGGATCTGTTTTATAGTACCTTGATTTCTCATAAAATCATTAGCTTCCATTTGCTCCAATCTAATTCTGAAGGAATTATTTTCTTCAGTGAGTTTTTGAAATTCCTTTTATATCTGGCCAGTTTGGCTTTTTAAGGCATTCTTCTCCTCATTGGCTTTTTGAGCCTCTTTTACCATTTGAGTTACTCTATTTTTTAAGATGTTATTTTCTACAGTCAGGCTGTTGACTTCTTTTTCATGATTTTCTTGCATCATTTTCTTTTCTCTTCCCAATTTTTTTCCTCCACTTCTCTTGATTTTCAAAATCCTTCTTGAGCTCCTCTATGGCCTGCAAACATTTGATATTTTTCTTGGAGGCTTTTGATGAAGGAGTTTTAACTTTGTTGTCTTTTCTGGTTCTAAGTTTTTATTGTGTTTGTTCCCCAAAAATATTCTATAGTCTGATTGTGTTTCCTCTTTGCTCATCTTGCTAGCCCGTTACTTGACTTTTGACCTGTTTGTCAACATAGAACTCTGCTTCAAGAGTGGAGAATGATGTGTCCCAAATTTCCAGGGTTTTATGCAGCTGTTGTGGGAGCTTTTTCCAGGCACCTACCTCAGAAGCTTGAGGATGATTTCCTCTCCCTAGTCTGAAGAAGCTCTGCCAGGCTAGCATTCCTAAGCCCAGGACTGCCAACCAAGACTGAAACCTAGATCCAAGCAGAGTAAAGCAAGGGCATCCTACCTCAGAAGCAGCAAAGAGATTCCTGCAAATGCCCTTTGGTTGGCTACTTGGTCTCACCAAAATATGTAGGCTTCTGCCACCTCGACTGCCTATGTACAGGGACCAGACACCATGCTCTTTGCTCACCCAGTTACAACAGATTTCCTCACTGACCTTTTACTTTCTCTTTGGTGTTTACGGGTTGAGAAGTCTGGAAACCACCACAGCTGCCAGTGATTCACTCTCCTTAAGTCTGCTCTGATTGATGTCTGTCACAGGTGTGGGCCAACATGGCTCATGCAGGTCTGCTCTCCACTCTCAGCTTGGTGGGGTAGGCCCTTTCTGTCATGTCAGCCTGCCAGGCTGCCTTCAGAGGGACATTTGTTTCTCTCTGTCACTTTGTGGGTTCTGTAGCACTAAAATTTGTTTAGAGTTATATTATACAGGTATTGGAGTTGGTTGGATAAGGAACCCAAGCAATTTCCTGCTTATATTCCACCATCTTGGGAGCACCCTATGTTTTATTTTTTCTTGATGGCTCATGGAGTGACTTGCTTTCACTTGGCCAATTCTAATTTTTATGGAGTTATTTTCTTCAGTGAATTTTTGCCTATTTTTCTAATTCTATTTTTTAAGGAGTGATTTTCCTTGGTGAAGATTTATGCGTTTTTAATTATTTGGCCAATTATATTTTTAATGTATTACTTTCTTCAATATTTTTGTACCTCTTTTACCAAGATATTAATTGCCTTTTTATGATTTTGTACCCTTGCTTTCATTTCTTTGCCCATTTTTTCCTCTGTCACTCTTGTTTGATTTTGAAATTATTTTTAGCTCTTCTTGTTGGAATTCTTGTTGGAACTGTTTACAAGTCACATAATTTGTTTACTCCTTTGAGACTTTGTTTATAGGTGCTTTGACATCATAGTCTACTTCTGAGTTTGTGTCTTGATCTTCCCTATCTCCACAATAACTTTTTATAGTTATGTTCTTTTTACTTTTTTTGTTAGCTCATACCTCTACTCTATTCCTTGACTTTGAAACTTTGTGTTAAAGTTGGAGCCTGCTCTTGAAAAGGGTGGGAAGGGGAGGAGCCCTTTGCCAAACTTCATGCTTTTTAGCTTTGCTGTTTTCAGAGCTAGTTCTGGGTATTATGAAGTTTTTTTTTGGCACTTTTAAGGCCTAGAGATCAGAAGAGAGGTGTTATTATTTCTCTCCTGGTCTACCCTCGGGTGCTTACCAGGAAAGGTGCCCCAATCCCTTGGGATTACAATTGATATTGTTCCTCAGGGTCCTGATCCCTTGTACTCAGAAGTAACACTGTTCCTTAGAGTCCCTGATTACTTGTGACCAAAAGCAATACTATTCTACAGAGCCTTGTTTCTTTGGGATAACAAGCAACACTTTCTAAGGGCCCTTGTTTTTTGTGAATAAAAGTGCTTTTTTTCTGCCCTTACACTATGACCCAGAACTGTTTAGAAGATATGCAGTTGCCAAATAACTTGGCCTTGTTTAGTACTAGTACCGGGGTTTTCTATAATCCCTTTTTGATTGGCTGTTTGATCCCCATATCAACTCTGCCTTGAGAGTTCCAGAAGATAATATTGTTACAACACCAACTCTCTCTGCTAGTATTATATCCACCCCAATGTCACAATTTCCTCCATCAGGTCTCCTAAATCATCTTAGGCTGGATGAATGTCTTAACCTGATATTTTGTTGGCTCTGCCCTCCAGAAATTGATTTGTGGTCTTCTTTTGGAGTTGCTTTGAGGGGAATATTTGGAGAGCTCAGCTGAGTGCCTCTTTCAAGTTCACTACCATGGCACTGTTCCAGAAAATTCTCTTAATGTTAAATTGCTTATAAGGTTCTTTCTTTTTGTTAAAATTTATTTTTAGTTTTCAACATTCACTTTTATAAGATTTGGAATTCCAAATTTTCTCTCCTCCCCCTTATCTCATCCCCAAGATGGCTTGCACTCTGATATAGGCTATACATGTATAATCACATTACACATAGGTCCACAGTAGTCATGTTGTGAAAGAAGAATCAGAACAAAAGAGAAAAATCATGAAAAAGGAAAAAAAAGAAAAAATGGTAAGCTTTGATCTGCATTCAGAATTCATAGTTTTTTCTCTGGATGTAGATAGCATTTTCCATCATGAGTCTATCAAAACTGGTCATCACACAATGTTGCTTTTACTGTGTACAATGTTTTCCTCATTCTACTCACTTTACTCAGCATCATTTCATATAAGTCTTTCCAGGTTTTTCTGAAATCTACAAATTCATCATTTCTTATAGAACAACAGTATTGCATTACATCCATATACCACAACTTGTTCAGCCATTCCCCAGTTGATGGGCAGCCCCTCAATTTCCAATCATTTGCTACCACAAAAAGAGCTGATATAAATATTTTTTATACACCTGCGTCCTTTTCCCTTTTTTATGATCTCATTCATATACAGACCTAGTAGTGGTATTGCTGGATTAAAAGGTATGCAGTTTTATATCCCTTTGTGTAGAGTTCCATATTGATCTACAGACTGTTTGGATCACTTCACAACTCCACCAACAATGTACGAGTATTCCAATTTTTTCACATTTTCTCCCATATTTATCATTTTTCCTTTTTGTCTCATTAGACAATCTGATAGATTTGAAGTAATACGTCAGTGTGGTTTTAATTTTCATTTCTCTATCTGTAGTGGTTTAGAGTATTTATTCATATGACTATAGATAGCTTTAATTTCTTCCTCTGAAAACTGCCTGTTCCTATCCTTTGACCATTTATAAATTGGGGAATGACTTATATTCTTATAAATTTAACTCAGTTCTCTATATATTATAGAAGTGGGACCTTTATCAGAGACGCTAGCTTTAAAAATGGTTTCCCATCTTTCTGCTTCCCTTCTACTGTTGGCTAAATTGGCTTTGCTTATGTAAAACCTTTTTTTTTAAATTTACCATAATCAAAAGACTCTATTTTGTATTTCATAATGTTCTCTATCTCTTTTTTGGTAAGAAATTCTTCCCTTCTCCATAGATTTGACAAATAAACTACTACTTGTTCTCCTATTTTATTTATGATATTACCTCTTATGTCTAAATCATGTACCCATTGTAACCTTATCTTGATACACGGTATAAGATGTTGGTCCATGCCTAGTTTATGCCATACTATTTTCAGCTTTCCCCAGGTGTTTTTGGAAAACACTGAGCTCTTTTCCAGGAAGTTAGAATCTTTGGGTTTATCAAACAGTATATTAGTATAATCACTGAATATAAGGTCCTTTCTTCAAAGTCTTCTCACATTGTGAGATAGGAAGTACAAATATCTCTGTGTACATTTTACAGATAAAGATACTGAACTTCAAAAATGTTAAAGGATTTTCATAAAAGCACACATAAAATAAATCCTGGAGTTGGAACTAGAAACTGAGTTTTTTTTTTCCTATTATATAGCAACAGGATTTGTTTTGTTTTGTTTTGTTGTGGATCTTTCTGAACAATAGCACTGTTTCTGCTTTTATCTGTATTGTCATATCCTTAGTTAATTAGGATGTGATTGTAACTAGTTCAGGCCACTTTGTGTCTTCTGGTCCACTTTCTAATTTCGTTGTTACTTTCTTGAAGTTGGTGAGTAAAATACATCAATTCTAATAATTCTTCAATTTCAAAGCCATCTCTATGCATCACTTTTTATGGAAAACAATAACTTTATAGTTTTTTTGTCTTAACGAGGTTTGCCTCTAAGCTAGTCAGCTTACATGACTTTTGCAGCAGCTGTTACATTTCCAATATTAATTCAGTGAAGAAACATCTGGGGAAAGGCATGTGCATGAGGTGTTCATCATCAACTGACTAACTTAATCCTAAGGTTGCAATAGTTAAGGGAGGCATACCAAAGATTGAAATTATAGCCAGAAAGTTTAGCTAATACTGTGTGGACTATAATATGGTACAAAGAAGCAAGTGATTGTGATCAAACTAAATGATCAGAAAATTTAAATAAGTCCTTGTAAATTTTTATCATACACTGCAGTCTTGTTACCATGGGTTGTGTGGGCAGCTTGTTTTCACTTCAGAATAAAAGTGGCAAAATGGACACACATAGATGCTGGATTTTTTAAAAATTACATTCTTTCTAGCTCCATTAGTCAGTCTAAATTTTGTCTTTCAAAGTACTACAATATGTTGTCAAAATATGCTAACAGAATATTAAGATTCCAACAGAAATATATAAATTAAGAGTGACTCCATTAAACTGTAGCACAGATTAAATAAAATGGAATCTTTGAACTCCTTTTGATTAAAAAAAAGAAGAGACACCTAACTATGGAATTTTTGGTACATCCAATATATATTTGTACATAACACAAACCCTTTCATGTCATTTTTCACTGCTTGAAAAGGTTCTATATCTACATCTTAGATGTCAGTTACCTGGGCTACTTAAGTGTTAGCTAATTTGGGTAGAATATGGTACTAAGAAGGTACAGATCATGGAAAATTTTGCTTTCAGTCAGCTTAGCTTTGAAGAAATAAATTCATTCAATAACCAAAAAAGCAAAATCCTACAAATCCTTGCTCTTGGTTACAAAGCAGATAAATAAGTGTGTAAAAGTGAGCAATTTTTGCAAACAACTTAAGAACTTAGTTTCTCATAATCAAGATCATTGTGTCATTTTATATAATGACAACATTTGGCTCCCTCAAGTGCATTTAAAAAAAACATTAAGCCAAATTCATATCTTTTCCATTGAATAATTCCTAAAAGTAACACTTGCTCCTCAGAAGCAAAGCAAAATTAGTTTGAACATGATTTTAGTGAGACAGTCAGAAACAAAACCTGACAATATAATTATCATTATGAAATTGCATACCTTGAATCACAAGTCCCGGGATTTTGACTAGATAATTTTTTTTTCTTAAAAGAAGAATCAAAGCTTATGTTTGTCAGGCTGCTAACAAACTCAAAATGCTAACTGAACTTCACACTGTGTGCAGTGGCCTAGGGAGATGTACAAAAGATATACCAAGTCCTGGCCCTGGTTCTGACCTTCTAGCACCTAACCACTCAAAGTGAAAGACCTGTTGCTTTTAGAAGAACACCCCAAAATGATGGTATATGGGGAAATGAAATCTTATTTAGAAAACTATTAGCAATTATGGGAGAAAATGGTAATCAAATAGTCCAAGCATGGTGTAATCCCTGACCTCTCAGCTTCATGGAAAGCAGCTGAAAATACAGGTGCATGTAGATGCCAGCAACCCAGGGAGATTTGAAGGTTAATGCTAATTTAAATTGTCATTTTTGCCACTGAAGGGAAAGTATGTGACACATCAGTTACAAAGAGATAACAGTAAAGACCTTGCTGCAATCCCATATCCCAGATACAGCCAATATACTGATAACCTTTCTTGGAATATGAATGCATTTGTACCGTATTGCCTAAATGGGAGGGTTGGAGATGTAAGATTGAGTAAGCTAACTTCAAATGCACATAAGTCTTTTGCTGAGCATTTGTATAATCCCCTAAGAATCTGTTCCAATTCCCTTTTTCCACTGTCAGGTTCTGAGAGAAGATATTGGCAATGCAGTGTTTTGACAAGTCAAAGAACCTAGAATCCAAGTGGCTGTTTGCCTTATTACTTTCTCAACAGCAGCTATGATTTCCCTGGCACATACTTAGCACAATGGGATGAAGGAAAGAGCTTGTGACATAATGAAGGACAAAAGGTGATTTTCACATTACTAAATAAAGGGAATAGAGAATATTGTTTCTGTACTCTGACAACATGTGAAAATATCCTCATGCCTTTTGTATAAATGTATTACTTAGGGATATGATCTCTGTCTGATGATACATTCCTTCACTAGCCAACAAATAAGGTGTGCATTGCCTGTACCATGCCATGTCTTAGAACAACCACTTAATCTCTCCCTAATAGATGCTACAGTCTTTACTAATTATCCTTAACTTTGCCATAGCATCTAATGTAAATGAAGCTACCTGCATTGGTTATAGAGGCAGAAGTAAAAGAAGAGATTTAAGAAATAGAAATGGATACTTTAGTGATGGTAAACTTCAAATATTTGGATGTATGCTAAGGTGGTGCTCAATGTTTCTCTCTCTCTCTCTCTCTCTCTCTCTCTCTCTGTCTCTGTCTTTCTCTTCATACTTACACACACACACAAACTATTGGAAAAATCAAGGAAAATGAGAACATTGACAGAATGAGACTGGCAAAGTATAATTGATTTTCTTTGAAACAACAAAAACAATTGTAGGAAGGGTCTGAATTATGTTTTTAAACAATGGACAGGTGACACTATTCAATTCTTCCAAAAGAATATAAAATGATTTCTTGAAAAGAATAGTTTTGAATATTTAGAAAAGGGACTAGTGGTTATAAAAAGCTATCATGGCTTCAAAAAATCATTCTCTAAGCATTTATTAAGCATTTACTTTGTGCCAGGCAAAGTAGATGATAAAGAAAGATAAAAATAGTCCCTGTCCTCAAGATGTGTGCATTCCAATGGGAAAGACACCATGTGAGTAACTAGTCATATACAAGATTGCATTGCCCAAGTTTGACAAAAATTCCTCACGCTATTCTTGTGCGCAAGATGGGGAGATATATGTTTGATGACAATGCAGTTAGATGACTTTAGAACTGGCTCAATAACAGAATTATTAATCCAAGGTGAAGAGATTAATGGATCAATATAAGATTTTGAATGCAGTGGTCCTCTTTTGTTCAACATCATGATCAGTGGATTGGATCAAAGCATAGTGACACATTCATCAAATCTGAAGATAGAACTGTTTTGAAAGGGTAGCTGGCACAATGTTTACAAGAGGTTCTCTAAGTCGAGCCAGAGGCTAGAATGAAGGCCAGGGTCAAATTGTTATGTTTGGGTTCAGATGATTAATTATGTAAGTACAGTGAAAGATAGAGGAAGGTGTGCCTAGACAACAGTTTATTTGAAAAAGAGTTGTGGGTTTTGACGACTACAAGCTTTGTGGATTTAACAGAAACAGAAGAGATTTAGAAGCAGTGGCAAGAATACACAACACTATACAAGAAACATGTTAACATTATGGATAACTATGGTGGTATAGCTACTGATAATAGAGCCAGACATGCTAGAGAATGAAGTCAAGTGGACCTTACTAACAACAAGGTGTAAAGCTAAGCACCAGTAGATTCCCAAAAGAATATTACTGTGAACAGCTTTTAAGATTCGGATTACACAGTAATAGTGAACACTCTGTTTATTCCATTACAAGTCAAGATCCAGTACAATATTCACAGTATAATATTCTCAGTATTACATCTTATTACAGAAAGTCACAATATTTAGAACAAGGAACACGAGAAGAATCACCTGGTTTCCCTAAGGGAGAAACCCTTCTCACTTAAAGATTCAGTCAACAATTCACAATATACCAATCTTCCATTCATTGGGCAACCATTAATTTAATCTGTCACTCATCCAGTAGTCAGCTACTAAGCTAGATTTCCAATTACTAAATATCATTAATCCCTAAAACAGTCATTAGAAAACCACAAAAACTCTCTACCCGTTGGTGTCCAGCAAACCTCAGTTTTGTCTAAGGGGAGGCTTTTTCTTCATCTTTACTCTGGGTGGTCTCTCTGATTCCCTGGATCCCCTTCCATGGTTCCAGCTCCCTCCTGAATCTGCCAAACAATCACCTGGATTAAGAAGCAGACAGCTCCCAGGTCCTTGTCCAAGCCTCAAGGCAATCGCTGGCACAAACTGAAGTTCACAGGGTTCAGCACATCTCAAACCTTTCCCCACTTCGCTTGCCTGGAACTCAAAGATCAGCCAGGCCATGAACAAACAAATTCTTATCCTATTCATGTTTCAGTCAGCTTCCAGATACTGGGAGAGGAACTCTCTCTCTCTCTCTCTCTCTCTCTCTCTCTCTCTCTCTCTCTCTCTCTCTCT
>JAQQSW010023168.1:0-10326 GCA_028646575.1 Pseudocheirus occidentalis
GCCTCCTTAAGGATGATTGAGTTAAGTTCTTAATGAATGATATCTTTTGCTTAAAACTATGTGACCATTTTGGTGAAAACCATGTGACCATTTTAGTGATAAATTGTTATGTCATAACATTGTGAATGTTGTACTTTGGTTTCTGTGAATGTTTTGCTTTAATTTTTTTACTGAATAGAGAGTTCACTATACTATGTAATAAGAACCTCAAAGCTGTTCACATCAGCAGTCCTTTGGAAAGCTGCTCATGCTTGGCTTTGCAGCCATCTGCAGAGAAAGATGCTTGAGGGTATATTGGCGATTCAAAGGAAGGAAATTTTGGAACAGAAACTATGGTGAGTATGATGGAAGTTAGAGATTAACAAAGGCAGACTAGCATGATGGAAAAAGTGATGAATTTTGAGTCAGAGTTGACAACACCTAGGTCTGAATTGTAGCTTCACTATTTGCTACCTCTGTCAGCTTACACAATCACTTGACCTCTCTGAGCCTCAGATTCCTTAACTATAAAATAAAAGAGGAAGACTACTTGACACTGAAGTTTACTCCCAGCTCTAAAGTTATGAACTTTAAATGGCTCCAATCTAAGACAGAACACAAACTTTGCAAGAGTACTGCATCAGAAGTCAGAGGACCTAGTTTCCAAAGTCAGCTCAGTCACTTAATACTTGTATAACTACAGGCAAGTTATTTAAGCCCTACAGTCTTTGTTTTCATCATCTACAAAATGAGGGGTTTGGATCAGATGACCTGCAAATTCCCTTCCAGATCTACATCTATGATCATATTATGTTTCTTATGTAGTGCTAAGGATCAAAATGAGGTTACATAGTGGTTTTAGTCAGAACAGTTTGGTGATTTCCCCCATAAGCTTTTAGTTCTGTGTGCATTTGTAAAAGTAGCATTTTAATTGTCTCTCATTACCCATGACCTCACTCCATCCCTTTCTTCTCAACATTTCACCCAGCTCTCACCTGCTCAAAAAAGCTGTAGCATGCATGTACAATGGACACATCCTGGTAAAACCATCTCAGCAGAGGGACTAAACCAGGTTGAGTGCAACCAACAGGTTTCAAACTTGTTAGTGTGGGGAAGAGAGGAGGAGGTGTCTACCCAAGAAAATGAAGACTTCCCTAGGCAGAATGGGTAGAAGAAAGCAATTTGTTCCAACAGCCATGGAGTTAGGTGAAGTAGGCTCTGTGGAGCACATAAAGTTTGGTCAGCCATCAAAGAACACAAGGTTATCCAATTACATTCTGGGTCATCACCAGTACTCCTGACTTCTGTCTTATCACTTCACTTTGATGGCTCTGGAAGAGAAAGTGAAGGTAAGGATTTTGTGCAATTCTGCCCTACTTAAATTCAATTCCTATGTAAGACAAGACATCACCCAATAATGTCAATGATCCTCTTTGAAAATGAAGGAAAGATGAACAATAACACCTAGATTGCCTTTCCCTTAGTCTTGGCCCTGAGTAAGGGAGGAAGAGTTGGGTGGACAGAAAAGTTTCTTCTCCTCCTACTGTCCTTGTACTAAAAACAATGACCGAACACAATCTAAAAACACAAACCAACCTTGAAACTGAATACCATGACTTACAGAAAACAAAGAACTTCCTCCTAGGAAGGGCTTTATAAAAGAATCTTAAGAGATTTGAGTGAATATTCATGGCCCAACTAGTAAAAGTCAAGTTCTATTGAACCCAATTGAAACCTGCTCTGTATTATTCTACACATTAAAATGCACCCTGAGCACTTGGGGAATGTTTCAAAAGAATAACTACCCTCCACAGATGACTCTAAGATTCTCCCATGAAAAGGAGGAAACCCAAAGCCAAAATATTATTACTGGCATTTTTGCCATTATCCAGAGATGATGAGGATAAGGGGTTGATAATTACTCATTTTTCTACAATGCTTCAAAGTTTACCAAATACTTTCCTTAAAATGATTCCTTGAGCTAGGGAGTGACATTTCTCTCATTTCACATATGGGATAATTGGGCCACAGGGTCTGAGCCGTAACGAGGATGGGGTGACAGGGAGCTTTTTCCACAGAGTGCTAGAATGTAAAGGTTACTTTCAAGATCACAGAAATAAAAAACCGAGCCTTGCACCTACTTAGCAAGGATCATTAGTTGACCCAGAAAGCTATGAGAGCAAATGTTTCCTCTCCATGGTGCTCCTACTGATCAATGGAATCCGACTTGAAAAGATGATTTGAGAGCACTCTATACTTCTTGCCCCAGGTACTTGTTTTTGGTGCCCGTCACAGCAGTTCTGTCAAAGGAACTTGAGCGACTTGACCAAGGTCTTATGGTTTATACACAGGTACTGAAACTGGGTCTTCTGTTTATTCCAGCAGTTACAGAGCTGGGCATGGAGTCAACAAGAACTGAGTTCTGGCCTCAGATACTTACTAGCTGTGTGACCCTGGACAAGTCTCTTAGTATCTGTTTCCTCCATTGTGAAAATAATAGCACCTACCTCCACAAGTTATCACCAGAATCAAATGAGATATTTGTCAAGTACCCACCACATAGTAGGGCCTCAGTGAATGCTTGTTTCCTTCTTACTGACTCCCAATCTGGTGTTCTTTCCACTACATTGACTCTCCAGGGATGTAAGTTTATTCCTGTAAACTGACAATGAACCTTGCTTTCTGTACAGCCTGGCTTCATTTCAGTACAGGTCAAGTTCAAATACTTAATGCCTCCTGGCCAGTTATTGGGCCTTGAGAAAGTCCAGGTGGTTCTGATTAGGTTTGGGGAGTGCATGCTTTGGCTTTGTCCAGTTTCAGAGCCCATTCTTATTCCATGGGTTCAACATTGCCCCCCTCTAAAGTTCAAGTTTCTTTCCTCATGGAATGCAGATTCTCATTTCAGAAAAGACTTTCTGGGGGAGGGACAGTTAGGGGAGAGGAAAAAGAGAGCTTAGGAGAGGGGCCCCCAAATCCTTTCTGTACATCACATACTTCTTGCAAATCAACATATTGATGAGTTCTGTATGGAAATGAGTCAGAAACACATAGATTATTTTTCTCTGAAACTTGCTGGATAGAGGAACACTCAAATTGATATAATTATAGGTCCCCTGGAGTATTGAAGCACACTAGGTAGGGATGTGAGAAGCATTTATAATTTGTTGGTACCCCCAAACTTTTCAAGCATAATGTGGGAACCACATAGACCCAAAAAGCAGGCTAGCTCCATAACTCTGTTATTTAGCCATTTCCTGACCTAGCAAAGGCCCCACCCACCAATCATTTCCTTCCTCTCACCCCTCCACCTCCACAAGTGACCCAGGCAAAAAGAACAAACTGGAATTCCTGTGGCCTAGCACATGACAGGCACCTGATGACTGGGAAAACAGGAATTGATGCTCTGATAATCAATCCCAACCCCAGGGCTGTGATTGGCTCTCCCTCGTCAGGAAGCGTGAGATGAGAACAACATAAGAAAGCCTGACATCAAAATTTCAGTAGGAAACAAGCAATTACATGAGGACACACATTCCAAATGCCACTCATAATCATCTGAACACACAACAGTACTTAAAAAAATGATAGCAACAAATTAAGACATGGAATGTTCCTGGCTGGGAAAGAATGTTCTCTTTGGGGGGAGAGGGGGCCATGATCTTCTCCCCACTCAGAGTGAGAGATGCAGCGTGTGTGCCCGTGCATGTTTTCAGCATATGAATTACATTTGTCTCAACTGGGAATCTGCCGTCTCTTCCCTTCGGCTAAAACTACTTCTCCCAAATAGAAACATTTCCATCCACTGGGACGAGAAGAAAATAATAACTTTGGAAAGAAGAACTGGAGGGAAAGAGAGAGGGAAGTCCTCTGGACTGACACTGGGCAGGATCTAGAAAGTGCTAAGACGTGTCCAGGCTTGAAAAGAAAGATATTGTTGTGATTTGGGATGTTGAGTTCACTTTGAAAGGCAGAAAAATCGATAAAGTTGGGGTCTTAAGGTAATAGATCAAAGGATCACAAATTTAGAGCTGGAAAAGACAGAAGAGACCGTTGGGCCCAAGCCCCTCATGTTACAGATGAGGACACTGAGTCACTAAAAAGTTAAGTGACTTGTTCAGGATCACACAGCTAGTAAGTACCTAAAATGAGATTGGAGCCCAAGTCATCCTGACTGAAAAAGCTATAGCCCTGACCTTACTTTTTCTGTAAAGTGACTCCAGTCTTGGGGGGTAGCTAGGTGGCACAGTTTATAAGAGCACGAGCCCTGGAGTCAGCAGGACCTACGTTCAAATCCGGCCTCAGACACTTAACACTTAGTAGTCATTTGACCTTGTGCAAGTCACTTAACCCCAATTGCCCTGCCTCCCCGCCTCCAAAAAGCAAAAAAACCAAGGGGGGCGGGGGGAGGGCTCCAGTCTTGATTCCCATCAACTCTTTTTTTTCTTCTGACTTGGGTTTACGTACATACTTCCAAGTAGGGACCAAGATTCCAAAAGATGACTTCTCAAATGCAAATATTGTCCAAGTTCATATATACATCTCTAGTCAACCTTAGTTTCATTCAGCTCAAGTTAATAAATTTTAATTGTGCACACCCCATGTATAAGACTTTAAACAGTAGGATCATATAATTTAGGACTGGAAAGATGCCTTAGGAAATCATTGAGGCCTCCTCCTAGCACTCCTTTATTTTTATGTATGAAGAAACAGGTAATGACCTGTCAGGAAAATAACCACAGGTAGCTTGAGGGAGTGAGAAGGAAGCAGGTCAGAGAAAGTTTTACACTGCTGTTCATTGTCTTCTTACATACTTCCTTCAACAATATAATTTTTGTTGTTCAGTTTTTTTCAATGATGTCTGACTCTTTGCGACCCCATTTTGAAGTTTTCTTGACAGAGATACTGGAGTGGCTTGCCATTTCCTTCTCTAGCTCATTTTACAGATGAGGAAACTGAGGAAAACAGGGTTAAGTGGCTTGCCCAGGGTCACACAGCTAGTAAATGTCTGAAGCTAAATTTGATCTCATGTCTTCCTGACTCCATGCCTGGCTTTTACTACATGTCAGGCACTGTGCTAAGTGCTTTCTAATTTTTATCTCATAATCCCACAACAACCCTGGGAGATAGATGCTATTATTATCCCTACCTTATAGTTGAGGAGGCAAACAGACGTTTAAATGACATCCCCAGCAGTACTCATCTAGTAAGTATGTGAATCTGAATTTGAACTCAGGTCTTCTTAACACCAGGACTGGCACTTTCAGCTACTATGCCACCATTTGTCTCCAGATGCAATGATTAAGAATTTAGATGATTTCATTGTCATGAGCATTCCTTCCACAAGTAATGACGGCACCCTATACATGTCTGAACAGATCATCTTCAGAAGTTGGCTTGACCAAAGATAATCAGTAATTGATCATTGACCTCTCTGAACTGAGCTGGGCAGTCAGTCCTTGGAGAGAATCAATTGGGCTCCTATTCAGAGCCTTTTGACCCAAGTAAGATTTGCTGGAGTCAGCGTTCTTCTGGCATCCCCTTGGAGAACATGAGAAATCTTCCCATCTGTTCTTAAGTTCACATGGGAGCAGGCACAAGGACTAAACCTGAGATTTTAGTGATTATACTGTGGACTCCCCATGAGGAAATTCCCTCTTACCAACGTAGGGCAGCACTTTCTCAGCAAATTACAGTCCTCCAAAGTAGCCTAGATGAGAACATTAAGATGTTCAGTGACTTGCCCAGGTTTACACAATCAGTAAGTATCAGAAAGAATTGAACTCAGGCTTTCCTGGCTCTCTGTTGACTCTAGCAGAGTGACTGCCACAGTTTACATACTAATGCTAACAGTATTTTAGAGCATGGCTTCTGCCTTCTTTTCTCCCCTTCTCTAGCTGTCTTGGGTCTGAGTTAGGTCAATTGCCTTAATTAATCATACCCCAAGGGGAATTCTGCTTCCAGTGTTCATCAAGTAACCAGCCAGGAGTGGTTTGATCAAATTTGAATTTTCCAGTTGGTCCCAAGTTGTCAAATGTTAAGAGAGAGACATTGGACATTGGTGCCATTCAGTTAACTCTGAAATGCTAAGCAAATGTCTCTCTGGAACACTAATTTCTTTGGGCATTCGTGCTTCTCCCCCATTCCGTGGATCTGTACCTAATTACTTTTCTAAGTATTGTGCAAACTTACAGTTTTGTTGTCCAGACGTTTCAGTCCTGTCTGACTTTTTGTGACCCCATTTGGGATTTTCTTGGCAAAGATAACAGAGTAGTTTTCCATTTCCATCTCTAAAACTTATAACAGATAGCATCCACATAGTGTTTTAAGGTTAGCAAAGAACTCTAGAGGTCTTATCTCATTTTATTCTCACAGCAGTCCTAAAGTAGAGATGAGAACACTGAAACAATGGCAGGTTAAATGACTTGCCCAAGATCACACAGCTAATGTCTGAAGTCAAATTTGAACTCAGGTCTTCCTGTACTCCAAGTCCTGAGTGCTATCCACCACACCACCTGGCTGCAAATTAACTTAAGCCTTCTCTAGGGGCACCTCTAAACCTTCCTCTTTATTTTATAGATGAAAAAACAGGATGAGCCATCAGAAAATGGCAATAGACAGCTTAAAGAAGTTAGAGAAGATTTTATATTGATGTCAATTATCATTTTTATAATAACCAGATTTATATATCACTTTAAAGTTTGCAAAACACTTCACAAATATCTCATTTTATCCTCACAATAACCCTGAGAGGTAGGTGCTATTACCAACCTTAAAGCACTATATAAATGTTAACTATTATTATTTTTCTTGTTATTATTACAGATGAGGAAACTAAGGCAAAGAGAAGTTAAGTGACTTGTCTAGGGTCAGAGAGCTAGTGAGTGTTTGAGGCAGGATTTGAGTTTAGTTCTCCTTAACTGAAGACCCAATGCTCTATCCATTGTGCCAGAAAGTAGTATGATTTCATTGCTGTGAAAATTTGTTGTTGATTTGTTTTTCAGTCATATCCAACTCTTGGTGACGCCTTTTGGGGTTTTCTTGGCAAAGATTCTGGAGGGTTTGCCATTTCCTTCTAAAGTTCATTTTATAAATGAAGAGACTGAGGCAAGCAGGGTTAAGTGACTTGCCCAGCGTCACATAGCTAGCAAGTGTCTGAAGCCGGAGTTGAATTCAGGTTTTCCTGACTCCAGATCCTGCACTCTTATCCACTGTGCCACCTAATTGCCCAGCTATAGATATATATTTCACCAAAGCAGATTAACCACAGCCACTAAGTAGGAAAAGAGTATACTGAAAATCAGAGGGGAGAACAGATCACATCATCAACCACTTGTGAGGTGTGTACAACCCTACCTCAGCTACAGTGAAAGACTGGGAGGTGACTCAGTGACACAGCAAGTGAACCACAGCCTAAGTATACAATTTGTACACTTGTTTGGATTTTTTTCTCACTTCCTCTTTTCTGAGGAGCCCCTGGTTTTGATTGCTAAATTCATGTTTTTATTTGCAGATGGTAAGATAATTCAAGGATATCTTGGCATATGAGCACATACACACACACTCCATAATAAATTAAATTAATGTCATATTTGAGTTGTCAACTGATAATAGATCACAGAATCATAGATTTGGAGCCAGAATGGACCTTACAAGCCATTGAGTTCAGCCACCTCACTTTTTAGATGAGGAAACAGGCACAGAGAATCTAAACGACTTGCCCAAGGTGGTACAGGTAATAAGTACCTGAGGCAGGATTTGAATTCATGCCCTCCCAACTCCCATTCTAGCAATCTAATCATTGCACCACTGGGACTCCATTATAAGGACACAGCATCGGGTAATACTGGATGGCATCTGTTTTGATGTTGGCCTCCTAGATCTTCCATGCCCTCCCAAGATATCTTGATCCATCAAGATGATAGAAGGGAACTAAGCAAAGAGTAAGGGTTGAGGCCCTACTGAGCACTGAACACTTCACCTTGGGAATCATTGAATCTTGGCTTTGGAAGAGACCTCAGAAGTGATCACTGGCTTTATTTAGGATTGAAGGAGACCTCAGTGATCAAGCAATCCATATTACAGGTAAAGAAATCATTGAGGCTTGGAAAACAAACAGATTTGCCCAGCGCCAAACAGACAGTAAGCGAAACAACTGTGATTTAAACTTCAGCCTTCTGACTCCAAATCTCTGATTCTATGAGCTATTATCAGTTGACAGTTCAAACATGAAATTAATTTAATTTACTCTGTCTGTGTGTGTGTACCTGCTCACAAGTCTTTCCACTAATCTGAGGAAGTCTTCTCAGTGAGAATGGGAATTCCCTCTACAACAGTGATTCTCAACCTTCCTAATGTCATGACCCTTTAATATAGTTCCTCATGTTGGGGTGAACCCCAACCATAAAATTATTTTCATTGCTACTTCATAACTGTAATTTTGCTACTGTTATGAATCATAATGTAAATATCCAATATGCAGGATGTATTTCCATTGTTACAAATTGAACATAACCCACAGGTTGAGAACCACTGCTCTACAACATCTCACAAAAGTAGTCTATTCAGCCTATGCTTAAAGTTCTCCAATGATAAAGAGTTTTCACCTTCTTCTTCTATCCTGCTTTTCAAAGAATATGGAGGCTCTCCAAATGAAAACCACATGTCTAAGTTTCTGCCATGGAAAAATCCTGACCCCATTTTTTCCCCTCCTAACTTTCTCCTCTCTCCCTAACTCTCCTTAAAGGGGGGGAAAAAAGTACGATTATCTTTTTTTTAAGCAAACACCTCTCAGTGCAGTTTCTTCTTATCTAAATAGTAGACAGATGTTATTAGGGTTTGGAACCTTTCTTACCTAGAAGGCATGTTGTTCTGGGAACCACATCTTTATCACCAAGGATGCGGTCACCCATTCCTCCCAATAGTGTCATAGCTAAAGAATCTTCAACAAATAACACAGTGCAATAGGAAGAATACTGAGCTGGAAGTTAAAATCCTGATGATCATACTTGCTACCTTAGGTGGACAAGTTACTTAACCTCCCTAGACTTGCATGTCTTTATCTATAAATGAGGCACCTTAGAATAAAAGACCTCTAAGTCTTCTTCCCTGTGGTTCTATGATTTTTTAGTTTTCCTCACTGCTTCCTTTTTATTCACATCTCCCAATCTCACAAACTTGAAGTTATCCAGATGTGAACAGATGTCATTATGAGAAGCTCCAGTTCTGTTATCAGATTTTCAGACCTACTTTAACTGTCAAGGTAAAACATTTAAGGAAAAGGTGCTAGGTTTTCCCAAAGGGCCAGGTTTTCTGAGCCCTGATGACAGCATTGAGTGCAGGGAATGCATTTTCTGTGCTAGAGAAGAGTCCAAGTTGGACAAGGTGATCCCCTGTATTGCTGCAAAATTGGGTGGAGAAGAAGAGGAAGAGAATGGCTAAGGAAGGGTCCTCATTTAGAATTACAGAGTCAGCAGCAGCCAGTTCCTAAATGGAAAAATCTAGCCACAGTGCCTTGTGTGGAAGGAGGTATAACTTAACTGTCAAGATTGTGTGCATATAGTTGCCCCAATATAGGATTTACTCATTTTATTACTTTCCTCTAGCAGTGGAGCTAGTGAATAGTTCCCCACTGGTATATTCATACTAGTCATTCTCTATTTCCCCCCATGCCCCAATGACAGATCTTAAAACACAAAGAATTTCCAGGTTCTGATACTTTATAAAGAGGCAGAGGCATAGCATTGCCATTAAAAGCCAGCCAATAGGCAAGGTCATTCTAACAGTCAGCCCCTCTATAGGAATCAGGGGAAATATCAAAGACCTAAGTGCCTAGTCTTAGGAGAAAGGGTGGGGTCAATACTAGGGAGAGAGGACCAAGTGGACAAGGACCTGGGGAATAATTCTTTTTTTTTTATTGACTTGTTTGTTTACTTTTAGGTTACAAGATTCAGTTCCAGAGTCACTTGAGTCTCAGATTTTTCTCCCCTTCCTCCCCACCACCCACCCCCACCATGGTGGCATACAATCATGGATAGGATCTGCAAACTCCTTCACATTGTACAATAGTCTGATTGTATCGGTGTTATAGCCAATGGAGTGAACAATGAGAAAAGAGAAATAAAAGCGAAACATCGTAAAGAATGATAGCATGCATTGCTTCAGTCTCTTTTCAAACTCTGATCTTTCTAGATCTTTCTCTGAATGTAGACATCTCCTTCCGTCCTGAGACTTGTACAGTTGTCTTTTAACTGTGTGATGCTGAGAAGCGTCCAGTCTTTCAAAATTGGTTGTCACACATATTATGTATCTGTGACTGTGTACAAATTTTTCCTTGTTCTGCTCTTCTCA
>JAQQSW010023169.1:0-10326 GCA_028646575.1 Pseudocheirus occidentalis
TGGCCTTCTCCCAAGTCAACATGGTTCAGGGGAGTGTCTCAGCCAATAGCATTCTTCCAAGTCACAGGGACATTCACACCTTCTCACCAATGGACAGAGTTCTGGGAATTCACACCTTATCACCAATGGACAGAGTTCTATACTTAACACTAGGTTGCTAGGATCTACTTAACATCTGATCAAACAAATTAATTACCATTACACCTATTCAGTGACCTCCAGTGGCTCCCTTTTGCCTTGGGGATCAAATAGAAACTATTCTATTTGGCATTTGCAATTCTTTGCAACCTCACTCCAATCTAGCATTCCAGTTTTATTAACCTCTACACACTCTGAGGTCGAAGCCAACTGGTCTTCTTGTAAAGTCAAGCACTTTAACTCCCTGTGAGTCTTTGCATACATAGACTGTTTCCACGTCTGGAATATATTCCTTCCTCACCTCTCCCTTTTGGAATTTCATTTCTTTCAAGACTGCTCAAACCTCCAACCCCTTTTGCAGAAGGCTTTTCTTTAACCCATCAGCCACTAATGCCTTGCCACCTCATCTCCCAAGGTAACCTGCTTTATATGTGTTTTGTATATGCTCATGTATGTGCATTGTCTCCCCACCAAAATGCATACTACTTGAGAGCTGGGACTGCTTCAATGCATCCCAAGTACCTGCCATGTTTGGCATGAAGAAGGTGCATGAGAAATACTTGTTGACAGATTAATTATTGGAGTTTGGGAAAGAATACATCATATAAAGATATGCCACTGAAATTGGAAAGCAACAATCAAGAAATAACCAGACCAAAGAGAGTAAAATTGAGTTGGGTTTTTTTTCAGTGATTAGGTCATAGTCTGTCTTTGATTTGGTCATTTCTTTATTACTACTCTCCAACTCTTTTCTTATCTATCCACAGCTGCTAGAAACTAGAGATTAACTATTCCAGTGCCTTATTTCAGAGATGAAGAAATTAAGGTCCAGAGATGTTGTGATTTCCCCAAGATCAAAGAGGCAGTTAATGGACAAAATGGGGTTACATTGAGTGTTTCTTTTATTCCTCTACTTCTTTCTTCATTCCACCAGGCACTTCCTCTTCCTAAGCATCAGTTTTGCTAATATGAAGCTCTTCATCTAAAAATGGGCACCGAGCTCAGGTGTTCTCCAACAAAGGGGTGTATCTGTAATTCAAGCAATAGGAATTGAATCTTTTAACTTACTTCCCTTTCCCTTAGATGGATGATGATTAATTATTAAGTATAATTAATATATTTATAATTAATAATTGTTATACATTAATATATAATAACTATACTATTTAATACTATGCTATATTATATGATTATATATCATGATTAATTATTATTAATAATGTAATTATTAATACTTTAGCAGTGATTGTTAAAGTATTCCATGAGGGAAGGCTTTGTGAAAGTCACGTTTGAATAAGGTGACAACTTCTACCAAACTTTAAGCAATCCAACTAATTCTTCTCTGGTTTCTAAAACTCTCTCCAAGAAGGCTACAGGACAATATTGTTGTGGGAAAATATTATTTAGATTCTGTAGATTTCCTAGTCAAGAAAAGAGTTTGAATTATCTTTTTTTCCTGCCTTACGGTAGATTTCTATTCAGCTTGCAAGGATAAAGAATAAGGTGAAAGAGAAAGGTTCTGGACCTTTTACTTTTCATACTTGACTTGTGCATTCATCTGAAGATCCTTACTAGAAACTTCTATTCTTTTGTTAAAGTGTTACTGTTATCCTTTGTTTTTCCATCACCTTCATATCCTAATATATACCTCCACCCTCCCCTTCCAGGAAACCATCATTTAAACAAATAAAAAATTTAAGAGAAAAAATGGAGTTCAGCAAAACTAATGTATCAATCAGCTCTGACAATGTGTGAGTGTGTGTGTGTGTGTGTGTGTGTAGTGCTCCACAACCATCTTCTCCCACATTTACAAAGAAAGGGGGGGCAGAACTTGCCCTTTCATACGTCTTCTTAAAGGTTAAGCTTTGTCATTATGATGTTTTAATATAATTTTATGTTATCAATAAACAAAATTCCATTCTCTCTCCCCTGGTTGTTATGTGACACAGAGTTCAGTTTTTAAGTTTTTGTTCTTTTTCTTTCACATTATTTTCATGGTTCCTATGACTTCCCACAAGTTCTGTTTCCTTCACCTTACGTCATTTCATTTATATCTTCTGGACCTCCTTTGTATTTTTGGTGCTTATTTTTTTTATGACACAGTAATATTCAATCACAGTCATGTATCATATTATGTTTAGCCATTCCCAACATTGAGGTACTTCTATTTGTTTCCAGTTCTTCATCTCTATCCTTTGTTTAAGAATTCTCCCCAGTCAGAGCAGCACATAATTCATGGTCTTACAGAGTTGCCTTGGGGCACTGAAAGGTTAGGTGATTTAACCATAGTCATGCATCCCATATATGTGAGAGGAGGCAAAGTTTCTCAGTCAGAAGGTTCAGATTCGAAATCTGATATCCAATTTAATATAGTGAAAAACAGATCCCGTCTTCAATCTCTTCCCCTTCAAGCTGATATCCTACTGCAGTTCTCTCATAGAACACAAAATTCCAGATACGTAAAAGAACTTCCACAAATGGGAAAAGAGGTATAAAGAGGCTAAGTTATTACATTAGCTATGTAATAAACTACAAAGCCAGGACTATAATTCAGCTTTCTTGTTAAATAATAATATTGATAGTTCTCATGTGATGTAAATTTGCATTCTGCAAATTTGACTAGAATTTTGAAAGATATCAGAATTCTATGCAATCCAGAATACTGTTAAGGCATGGGAAGATATAACAAAAACATGTATGAAGAGAGTATTTTTTTAATGTGTCAGCACTTCATTCTGATTTTTGTGGATTGGGAAGTAAGTAAAAATTAGCACAAGAATTGGAGCTAGAAGTGGAAGAGAATGATGTGGAGGAGGTCATTGAATCTCTTGGAGAAGAACTGTGGAACTGAGATGCTAGCTGCAAAGACTGCAGAAGAAGAAAGGGATGCTTCAGAACCTGAAGTAAAACCAAATTGGTTCACAATGAAACAGTAGGCAGAAGCCCTTTATCATATGAGTGAATTATTTTCTTATATTGAAAAGATGGATCCACATGCTTCAAGATATTTCAAAGTTCAAAGGCTAGTTGAAGATAATGTTGATGGCTGTTGTTGTACTTGGCCTCAATCTGGCTCGCCTGATCCCTTCCCCTGCCCCCGTTCCGCCCTAGCCAGCAATCTTCTTCCTGTTTCTTCAAGGAAGTAGACTAGTTGGCAGCAGGGCCTCAAGGTTTCCTCACAGGTGGGAAAACTAAAATGTGTACTAGCCAACCCCTGCTGTAAGCCCCTGCTTATGCATTAAGAGTCACCATCCCTGACCATTAAAAGTTGGGAGGTTGCCTTTATATATTAGTGATCTGCGATTGGTAAATCCTGTTTTGATTTGGGCAAGGTAAAATAAGGCCCGAGCAGCATTTGCTAAATAAAGTCCACTTCCAAAATTTGCTCTTGGGGTCTTACTCGCTTCTTTCTACACAACACTATGATCAGATACATGAATTAAAAATGAGAACCACTGTCCAAACTCTCCATAGCTTCTTTAATAAGTTGTGCAGTCAACCATCAGTAATAAGGGCTGGGTGTAGTGGGTGGGGAAGAAGCAATATTTTTGTTGTTCTTGAATTGTTTCAATCATATCTGACTCTTCATGACTCCTGAGGGTTTACTTTGCAAAGACACTGGAATGGTTTGCCATTTTCTTCTCCAGCTCATTTTACAGATGACAAAACTGAGGCAAACAGGGTTAAGTGACTTGCCAAGGGGCACACAACTAGTAAAAGTGATGCTAGGTTTGAATTTGCCTTTCTGACCCTAGGCCTGACATTTTACTTACTGTGCCACCTACCTGCCAGTAATACTAATAATCCAATGCTCTTTCCACTTCAACATGCTACTTAAAACAATTCCCCCCTTCCACTCTCAACCTGAGAACTCATTAAGAAAAGGAACTCTCTAGGAATGAACACAATCTACCAATGAAGATGAGCAGATCAACTTCGTTTCTACAACTTAGTGGCTTAGAAAGTTGCTGGGGGAGGTAAGAGGTTAAGTGACTTTTTACACAGCAAGTATATGTCAGAGCTGAGTTATAAATTGAGTCTTAGAATGGTCTAACCACAAGAGTTTTGTACTATAGAAATGATCACTCCCATTTTACATGTGAAGAAACTGGGGCTTAGAAATGAAGTGATTTGATGATGATCATCTGTCTAGTAGATGTCAGAAGCAAGACACAGTCCTGACTATAGATCTGGAAGTCCAGTAGGATGACTTTTAGGAGAACATAAGGCATAAGCCAAATGATGGATTTGACCCTAATGATGCAGCTCATTCAGAAACAAGAATTGTATCTACTTAGAAATCTCTCAGTAGCTTCGTGGTCACTCTTCTTTCTCACCCAATTATGTTTTGCATGTTCAGAATCTTCATTAAAGGGAATGATTCACCTGTGGGATTAGAAAGGCAATATGAGAAAAATAAATATGAAAGGAAAAGTCTTTAAAGCTTTCTTAACATTTTTAAAAACTTGCAAGTTTAAAAAAAACTTTGTGAGAAGAAATGGGGGTAGCTAAACTCAGAGAAAGATATTAAAAATGCAAAATGATACTAAATGTAATTCCAAAAAAAAGTTTTCCAACTGCCAGGAAAGCAAGAGACCAGTGAAGGAAGAAATGAGAATATTAGCAAATGAAATAGGAAATGAAGACACGCCGAATGGCAAAGTAGCTCAACTATTAAAAAAGCAAAGAGGAATATAATTCACATATTAAATGAACACAAAATGTCTTTCGTCAAACATTGATTTTGTATTTAAGTTCCGTAGGGTACTTCAGTCTGAAAGGCAAAGATACTGGCTAAATTAGGCCAACTGACAGTGCAAGACTCCAGGACTGGGTGGAAATGATCATAGAATTTTAATGAGAAGGAAGAGAGTACAAGTAAGGAACTGGCTAATAAAGGGCCCATTTTCTTCTCTGTATATGCATGTAAATCCGGTAAACTTCATTGAGAGTTTCACTCCTGTTCTAAGAAGAGGCTTGCTCCTCCCCCTTGGGAGAGGGAAGACTGTGCATTTATTTAAGGGACTGCTTTTTATAAGCTCCAAATGACATTAATAATGCTAAAGGCTAACTAGCACTTCTTTTTGATGGACTTCCTCCTCAAAGACCACAGGGTGCTATATTTTTTCTTTAACGCACATTTTCATCCAGTCCTCAATGAAGAATGAAATCTTGTGTCTGTCAGCATTGGACTGATACTACAAATCTTTGGATTTTCATCACACAGAACTACAAAGAGACAGTAACTTTCTTAGATAAGAGCCATTGTCTGCCATTTCAAATTTATGGAATTCTCTCTAATCTGAGAATTAGTAATGATATTATTTCCAATAAGTCAGCCAAAGTGTTTCTTTCATGACATTTCATAATTACCTTGAATACCTAAATGAAACAAAAATTCTACACTTTTGTCAAAAATGTACATGATATATCTCTGTAATGTACAACTGAAGAAAGTGAAATGACTTTGCATGATGGGTTCATCAATGGCAGGCAAGAAGGCCTTAAGAGATTAGTGCACATATCTACAGAAAGAAGTCAGAAGTTAGGATCCATTAAATGATACATTTCAGGTCAAAAAGTTCCTGAGATTAGGAAAGTAAATGTCTCTCACCTATGAGTGTGAGCAAAGATTCCTCACAGGAATTAGACTACCAACCAAGGTGAAAATGTGAAATTGTCAGCAGCAAGGGTTAAAAAAAGGACCATGGTATGTACTCTCTGTTGCTTCTGTTAGTGATTATTGTCACAGATACCAGAGACTAGGGTACTATTGCTCTGGTCAGATGACAATGAAGAATGTTCTTTTATGCTAAGCACTTTGTTGAATAGAGAATCACTGTTGTATGGCCCAAAAAACATTCAGCAAGTGCATCAGGAGACCTGGGCTCTAATGTTCCTTGCTAATTTATTGATGCATCACTTCTATGGGCTGTTCATCCAATTGCTTATTGTAGACTGGACAAAAATAATTCATCATCTCCATCATTTTTCCCTGTTTGAATAGTTAGATATATTTTTAAAAAAAACTAATTATGATTGTCTTTTAAAGAATGTTGGAATGTTCTAGAGTTTGATATAAATTAGCAGAGGGTCATACGCAAAAATTCCATCCATGCTCTGCAAGGAACCTCTCTTCCCTTTGGGTCCCTACAGTACATCTTCATGATAGCAGCAAACTCCTTTGATGAGAATATATCGGTAATGGTAATGGAATTTAAAGATCCCCTAGTGTTGGCTTGGTTTGGGGGTTAAGTGTTAAAACCCAGAGCTTGTGAATCGCACTTGTGGGATGGACTTGTTGATGTGAAGAGAGATGCCTGAACTGAGAGGAGCTGGTGTGGTGGATTTAGAGACAGGCCTAAGCAGAGGAAGCCTGAAGAACTTTTGTGGAGCAGTATCATGGAGGCAGAGGGAGGAGAATTGCCAGGGGCCAGTGTTGCTAAGAGAGAGAGACTGCTGAAGGCCAGTTAGAGCTGCCCAGGACTTTTGAAAACAGCCACCCAGAGCTGCTGAGAACTGAGGAGGCATGGCTGTGATGCCTGTATTTTGTCTGTCTGGTTTGATGTTATTTTGCCAGATTTGTCTGCTGATAAAGGACAGTGCTGTTGTTGCAGAGGTCCTGGAAACTTGCTGTTGGTTAAGAAGCCCTAAAGAAGGATTTTCTTGTTGTGCATGTACAGAAATCCTGGAAGAGGGTCTTACTGATGTTTTCAGGGGTTCTGGGACTGTTCTGTGGGCAGAGATTAAATTGATGAGGACACTGGCAATGTATCTTGTGGCTTTGTTAAGCTTTGTCTTCCCAGGAACAGAGGTTGCTGAGAACTTGCTTCAGGTCAAGATGAAGAAGACCTCTCTTTGGGTATTAAATGCTATGATGATATCTTAACCTTGTTGTAGCTTAGAGGTAGATGGTATTTATGCTCCCCACTGCTCCTTTTGAGAAGGTGCTAGGCTGATGATAATTATAATTCAGTTGTGATCGAGGGGTGGGAAACTTGACATTCTTGTGCTCTGTGACTGACCAAATGAATGTACTTTGTTTATGATTGGAAACTAATCTCCATTTGAGTAGAGAGACCTTGTGATTGACTAAATGAATGGAGAACCCAGGGGTGGAATAGTACTTGGACTGAACTGAGGACTTACTAAATTATTGAATTATACATGGTGAATGCTGTATTTTGATTGTCTCTTTTCTGTGAATGTTTTGCCTTAATTTGTCACTGAGTAAAATGGAGACTTACTAAGCTGGTATTCCAAACCTTGGAAGTTGCCTTTGCTTGGCATTACAATATCTAAAGAAATGGATTTTCAAGAAGTATGTAGTCAGTTCTTACAACATGCTAAGCACTAGGGATACAGATACAAAATGGTAGACAGTCACTGACTCAGAAGTAGAGGAAAGGGGTGGTGGCCTGGTAGAATAACGTAAATGCAAAAATATTCTTCTTTTCCATTTCTTCCTATCTATATCTTTCTTCAAGACCATTCTTGCAGAAGTTATAAAAGCATGAAAAAACCAGACAAACTTTAAGAAACAATATTATATTTGATGTAAAATTGATTAGGACGTGACTGATTCCCATAACAGTAACCAACTATTTCCTGTCTATTTAAAATAAATGATATTGCATGTAATGTTATTAGGTGCGCACCATGACCAACATTTTCCAATTCTTTCAGTGAAAAAGCATTAATGACAGATGATATATGGCACGAGATATTCATTATTCATGATATATTCTATTCTGTTTATTTTACAAGACTTTATCCTCTTTCATCTTATTCTTAAAGAATATTTTAGCATATATATATATAAATTTATATTTATATATTTACCATGTTACTTTATATGTAACTTTGCATTATAATAACCAATTGGTAAGGCTGTTTTTTTCATTCAATTTAAAAATCAAGGTTTGGGGGGAGAATTTCTCTACCTCATCATCCTTCTGTAAAGTCATTGGTACATGGTATAGTTTCAATTATCTTCTTCTTTATATCTGTTTATCATAAACTCTGTAATGAGATGACAAAAATTACATGAAATACTATTTTATCTTGCCTTCAGATGCAATAAAATCATCTGTAGCACCAATGCAATATTCACAGCACAAATGGCAACTGTAAATATGCTGGCATAGTTCTCAATTGCAAAATTTAACAGATTCTCCATATATAAGATAGAATTAAAACATTTATTCAGACACCACAAAACTAAACCCCAACACCAGAAAGTCAAATCTATCATAGAAGCAAAGAAGTTAATACACCATAGCACAGCATGAAGTCACACCATCTTTTAGCTTTCTCACAAACCAACACTCACAAGCCTAGTTGACTCCCTGGGTACATCTTCTCTTTCCCACCATCTAGCTGTTCTTAATCCCAGCTTCCTGTGGGCTCTGCTCCACCCTTCAGCAAATTACTCCCACCACAAGCTCCATATGATTACATTCAGTCTATGAGGTGCACCTTCACATCAGGGGAGTTCTTCAAATTCCCTTAGATTTATTAAGGGACAGGGATGATCTTCAGATTCCCATTACTATTACACCACCTCATTATTTACTTTTAGAAGTGAGTCATCCTTTCATTTAGCTCCAATATCCTTTTGTCTCCTATTTTTATTTATAGTGAGACTATTAAGAGTGATATGATTTTGTTTCTCCAGCAAAATTTCAACTTACTGGTCACTGTCAAGTATTTCACATTTAGAATACTAACAACTAAATTAATATTTATGTATAGTCTTAAAAATGGTGAAATGCTAATCATTTTCTGTACTATTTTATGCCAATTTGCCATGTCACTGCAGAAATGGAAGGGGGCACCCGAGCCTGAAGAACATTTTATAATTTTTTAATCAGTTTCTAGAGACAATGAATTAATCAGCAAATGGTCAGTCGATTGACGATAGAAAAGTGTCCCTCTAGAAAGTGAGAACGATTCTTAGAAAGTAACCTTAACAAACAGCCTGTTTGCTGCAACTATACTAAAAATAATTCAGGCATGGTAGAACCTGCAAAAGTCTGTGCTCCTCTGATGTAGTCTTTGGAATCCCAGGTCCCTTCTACATGATGAGGGACCACAGTAGGACTTTGTGGAGGTTTTTGTTCATGAACTCCCATATGCACATCACAGACCATATAGATATTTTCATTCTACATTCAGGATAACCATGCGTTATCACTCCTTCTTTTTTAAAATAAAATAATTAATTATTAAAAAATAAATAAAATGGAATGGGAGTAGGTTGGTGTATGCTGGACCTTATCTCTTCCCTTTCTAATGCTTTTAAATTTAAGATGCACTAAACAACTTAATTTCCTTTACCCTAGGATGATTTGTGTTGGCTGTTTTCTGGTGAAAGGCCAAATTCCTCATTCTAAGGCAGAGAAAAGTTACAGAGAAGGGGAGATGTCTTTCTTTAGGGTACCCTTTCTTGACCCCCACAGTGAGGCTGGTCAATTGTACTGATTGTCCCTGCATAAAGTTGAATGATGTAGGACATGTCTTCATATATGGTACCTGTTGTATTCTGAGTCTTTCTTAAATTGTCCACCCACTTCTTCAGAATCAGGAGCAGTGGCCCCAGGACCAACCCAATGAAGAAAAATGTCAAAATCAAGACCACCCCCAGGTGTCCATCCTCTTCCTTCTGTTTCTTGTCTGTTACTGCTACCATGGTGCCATTTCCCAGGGTATTACTGGATGTTGTGGCTTCACGGGCATAGACATCAGTGTCAGCCAGTTGTATATTGGATATTGTGATAGTTAAATTATTCAAGGTCCCAGAGATGATAGTACAGTTCCTATAAATTTTTGATATGATGGATTCATTTTTTTGAGAAATTTATCGCTTCCATGAAACTGATAAGGCTTCACTTCAAGTAGAGCCTGACTGATGTCCCACTGGTGATGCAGGTGATGTTGATTGTGGCCCCTTCTTGAGCCATGATGAGTGGGGGATATTGTTTCACCTCTTCTGCTGGGGTCCTGGAGAAAAACAAGAAGAGAACTGAAAGTATCAGCAGCTAGAGCATCTTCACCCAAGTGTTCGCCTTACAATTTTGGTAGCCTTCTCATGCTTCTTGTGTTTGATTGTCAAATTTTCTGTTCAGTTCTATTTTTTTCAGCAAGAATGCTTGAAAGTCCTCCACCTCATTGAATGACCATATTTTC
>JAQQSW010023170.1:0-10326 GCA_028646575.1 Pseudocheirus occidentalis
CAAGACTTGCAAATTAACTCAGTACTTTCTTTAGATTGAGAGCATCCACCCAACAAGATTATACTTTCCTTGCATATCTGTCTAATGACCTTCGTAGAACTGGGGAGCTAATGTGGCCAAGGACCCTGAAAGTCTTGGCCTACAACAGTCCCTGCTCTCCTGGTCTGTACTCGGGAGCTTACCCTCACAGTACTCTTCCTCTCTCAGGAACAAAACTCCTCTCCTCCATGAAACTTGGACCTGGAAGTGCATAATGAGCAACAGAGTTGTTAAGTGGTGCCTCATCCTGTACCCAGTCCTTGAATAAGGGTCCCCTGGAATCTCTTTCTGACCATGTATTACTGACCACCTTTTTTTTTTTTTACTGCTTTCATGTCCACTTGCGAGGTTGATGATCACTGATGTCGCTATCCTGCTTTACTTTTCTCCATCCCCCCACTACTGTGACACAGAACTCTTCTTTTGGTCTCCTAAGTTGTTCTGGGCTAGAAAAATGGCTTAACTCATCCTTTTAAAAATATAGCATTTTAGAATTTGATTGGTTGTATTATTTTAAAGTTATTTAGAGGAGAATGTTGTGAGAGTTCAGCTATAATACTCCCTTTGCCCTGATATCCAAGCATTGCCTCTGTCTTTCCTTTTCTTAACTTCTTACAATTCTGCTGGACCTTATCATTCCACTGAAATTGCTCTCTCCAGTTACTAATAATCTCTTAGATTTCAAATGCATGGCCATTGTTCAATCCATATTCTCCTTGTCCTCTGTTGCAGACTTTGACATAGTTGTCTATTCTACTCATCATACTCTCTTCTCTCTAGGTATTTGAAACCCCACTCTCTCCAGGCCTACCTATCTGACCTTTCCTCCTCTGTCTTTTTATTGGATCTCTTCTGGATCACACCTTCTGATTCCTAGGTTTCCCTCAGGGTTCTGACCTGGACCCTCTTCTATTTTTTTTTTTTTGCTTTTTTTGAGGGCAATTGGGGTTAAGTGACTTGCCCAAAGTCGCACGGATAGTTTTTGTGTCAAGTGTCTGAGCCCAGATTTGAACTCATGTCCTCCTGACTCCAATGTCAGTGCTCTATTCACTGCACCACCTAGCTTCCCCTCTCTTCTATTTTTTTTGATATACTACTTCACTTGGTAAGCTTATTAATTCCTATGGATTTAATTACCATCTTTTTGTCAATGATTTTCAAATCTGTCTTGCCCCAAACTCCACTGACCTCTAACCTCTTTTCTCCAGATGCCATTCAGACAGTTTGAACTGTATGTGCAGGAGATATCTTAACTATTATATGATTAAAACAGAATCCATTATCATACCCCATAATTCCCCTGCCCACCTTCCATATTTCTGGCAACATCATGCTCCCAGACCTCCAGATTTGCAACCTCAGAATCATACTTCGCCATTCACTATCTCCTTCCTCTGCTACCCTAAGCAATCTGTAGCTAAGGTCTGTTGATTTCACGTTTGTAACATTTTACAAAAATATTCTCTTCTGTTCTGTTTCCAATCCACAGTAGGGTCTCATCATCTTACATTTGGATTATCATAACAGCCTGTTATTGGATCTACCTGCCTCAATTCTGTCCCCACATCAATTCATTCTCCACTTAACCATGACAATGAGTTTCTAAAATGTAGGTATGATCATGTAACTTCCAACCTCAATAAACTTCAATGATCCCGTAGTTCCTCCAGGAACAAATACAAAAGCTCTATTTGGCATTCCAAAAACTTTATACTCTGTACCTCTAATACATTTTCTATCTTTTTCCATCTTATTCCTGGTAACTTTACATTGAGTGAATCAATGCCCAGTCAGGGAATAGGACTGTTTAAGAAGTGAGGCAAGACATGAACCCTTTAATTAAAAAAAAATCAGACTGACAGGGGAAGGCCTTCAGGGTTGCTGGAGAAAAGAGATATAATTACTACTCCCTTTGAGCAAGGGGTGCCCAAAATATACCCAAGAAGTGGTGATTTGTCAGGAACCCATTGCTGTCAAATCGATGAGATCTGGAATGTATTGGATGTAAGGCATCATCTTTGAGAAAAAACTCTAGCCAGTAAATCCCAACATAACTAGGTCCCTACCCAAGTACCACTTAATGATTATATTTTAGCCCTGAAGGCTCAGAATGAATGTAAATAGTATTTTTTTTCTTTTGGCCAGTAACTCTGATTATCTAACCGTCCCATTTTGATTTTTGTTTTTGATTAAAGAGGTCATCCTCTTCTTAAACAGACCTATTCTCTGAATGGATGTTGCCTCACTCAAAGTGAGAACTTAGAAAGAGCTTAGCTTAAAAAGACCAAGGTCTCCCACTGCATCCCGGGCCATCTCCAGTCATTCTGATCTTTATTTGGCCACTGGACCCAGATGGCTCTGGAGGAGAAAGTGAGATTGGTAATTTTATAGAGCTCTACCTCTCTCAAATCCAATTCAATGCAAATCATGATATCATCTCCCTGATGACAAGCTTCTCTTTGAAAAAAGTTTGTGACAAAATCAGTCATGTTACTTAAACTTTGATACAGTTTCACTGGTCACTTGGATGTTCTAAAAGCAAGACACTCCACCTCAGCTCCAAGCAGCTTCTCTGGCTTTTCTCTGACTTCTGATCCCACTAGCTTCCTTTAAGTCCTAAGAAAATTCTACCTTCTACAGGAAAGCTCTCCTCAACCTCTCTTAATTTCAGTGCCTTCCCTCTGTTAATTATCTCTTATTCATCCTGTATATAGATTGCTTTTTACAGATTTCTTTTCATATTGACACTTTCACTCTATTGTAAGCTCCTTGGGAGCTAGGAATATCTTTTACCCCTTTAGGTATCCATGCCATTTAGCACATTGCAGCACATAGCAGGCACTAAGTAAATAAGGAGTTGGAGTCATTGTTTTTCTGAAAAGTTTTAAATCTTTTTTTTCCCCCCACTTATTTCTTTTTTCATGCCATTTTGAAAAACCAGGTTCAGGAAGGAAAATAAAGAGAACATGAACCCCTATGTCTACCTGCCTTTTGGTGCTGGTCCCCGAAGCTGTATTGGGATGAGATTTGCACTTATGAATATGAAAGTTGCAACTTGCTGACTCCTGCAGGAATTTTCCTTCAGAACCTGTAAAGAGACACAGGTGAGGAGTCACAACCTTTGTTTCAGTGCCTAGGGTGGAATTTTATTGAAACAATTTTATTTTCATGGTAGAGAAATGGCATATGCCATATGGATACATTTAATTCAACACAATTTGTCTATTTATTGCTAGCAGGTTATTAAAAGATTAAACCATTATTAATATGGAAATATACAAAAGGCCCAGAGAGAAACAATTAATGTGTTGTTGGCAACATGATTAATTTAATTTAACTATAATAAAAATAACTTTAATACCAAATTCTTGGTTGCAAACAATAAAATTTTTGAAGACCAATGTATATCAGCTCCTTTTTAATTCTTTTATGAGAAAAATGCAATATTATAGATGATGCTAGTGAATAAAATCTCTTAATTTTTTAGCAAGATTCTTAGTTATGTCTTCCAAGAGACTCTTATTAATATACTCTGAGTATATAGTTAATATATATTTTATATTTTGTGACAGTCTCTGGGGTCAAACCTTCTGAGGTCTCTATTACAGTAATCATATCAGTTTAACAGTCCTGTGCATGACATCCTTGCCAGTTTATCTTCATTTGCATAATCTTCTGTTCCTTAAGATATCATTAACATTTGTAACTTCTCATTATCTCTCTAGCTGTGTACTTGTTGGTTTTTGAAATCTAATTGTTTTCTTTAATTGTGGCAGATTCCTCTGAAGCTGAATAACAGGCTACTCCTCTCACCATCTGTACCCATTGTCCTGCAGGCTGTACCAAGGACCAAGAAGGCAAACCAACACTAGAAATTCTCCTTTTCATTCTAGACATCTCTGACTACAATTTACCTTATGACCCAAACAAAGAAAATAGAAATGAGTTTTTTAGTTTACAACATTCAGTTCCACAATCCTTTGAGTTCCAGATTTTCTCTGTTCCCTCTCCTTCCCCTTCCCCCTCATGGTGGCATGCAATCTGATATAGGTTCTACAAATACCTTTGCATTAAACGTTAGTCAAGTTGTAAAGAAGTATAACCAAAGTGTCCTTCACTTATTGAATATCTTTAATGGATCTTGAATGTTTGAAAGAAAGCCAATGATGGGAATATCAAAGAGTGTTGGTAGAAATAGGTATTCTTCTAGCTGGAACATTTTAAGGTGTTTGATTCTTTTTTTTTCTTACCAACTCCAATCAGTTTTTGTTTCATAATGTTTCTTGTATTTGTTTAATCATTGCCATTCTATTTGACTACTCTAGTATAGAGCTACATTATCTCATTACTGTATACCTGAAGTACTGGAGTAGGTTTGTAACTGATGTCCTACCCTTGGATCTCTCTCTACATGAGCCTTCTGGATTCTTACTAGATTATTATTACTAAAATGTTACTTGTGAAATGCCTTTATCCTATTGAAATTTTTCATTTTCCCCCATTATTTATAGGGTTAAATGATAACTCATGGTAACTCATGTAAGCTCACTAAAAATAATCACAATCATATTTTTTTCTAAAGAGAATTTTAAAAGGGTGTAAAGGTGAAATCATATTAGGTAGTTTAGTTTTATAGTGATTAAGGTACTTGGCTTGGAATCAGGAAGACTCATCTTCATGACTTCAAATCTATCCTGAGACACTTAGTAGCTATGTGAACCTGGGCAAATCACTTAATGCTGTTTGCCTCAGTTCCTAATCTGTGAAATCAGCTTAAAAGGAAATGGCAAACTGTTCTAGTTATGTCACTGAAAAAAAATCAAAACAACAACAAACCCAAGGAGTAAGTCCTGCAAAGTTGGATACAATTGTAAGAAATTAACAATAATAAAAATAGTGAAATCAATACTGTTGTCATTTATATAGATCTGTATGTTTTATAGCCATTGGTAAGGCATTTTAACACTCTTGCCTCAAATTTCTTTTATATAAAATGTTGAGTATATTTGTTTTATTCTAACTTTTAAGATTACTATGGGGAAAGTGCCTTTTAAGCTTTAAAGTGCTAAGCATGAGCAGTGATGATGATCAGAATAAAATATTCTCCATGTTCAGAAAGAACTGAGTAAAAAGAGACTGTTCTATAACCAATCCCTTGGAATGCCCTTATTTGTTTCTACATTGACTACAGACTCAGGGTTCTCCCCTCTGGGAATGATACCCTATCATTTCTTTAATAAATGATGACATTCTTCTAGGTTTACCTTAAGTCCTTCTTTATTCACCAAAGCCCCAGTGATCTTAAGCTTCTATAGCACTCATTTAATTTTTTGTTCATTTGCCCTGCAGTGCCTTTTATTGATGACTTTTAAGTATCTTATTTCCACAAGAAGACTATGAACTCCTCAAAACAAAAACGCATTCTTCATTTAAATCCCCTACTCTGTAGCTTAGGATTATATTCTTAGTTGACTTTCAAAAACTGTCACCACTATAAATGCACTACTACAACTGAAAAGATAACTAAAATGCATAAAAATGAAATAAATGCCCTGATCGTGGTTATGACAGGGTAGAGGCCCTGGGAACCCCATTGAACTCTTCTTGAAGAAATGAACATCAGCTGAGGAATGGCTGAACAAGTTGTGAAATATTAATATAAGGAAATATTATTCTCTCATTTAAAATGGTTGGCAGGCAGGTTTCAGCAAAACCTCAAAGATTTATATAAACAGATGCTGAGTGAAGTGAGCAGAACCAGAAGAAATCTGTACACATTAACAGTAATATTGTGTAATAATCAACTATGAGTGACTTAGCTCTTCTCAGGAACAATCAGGAATTGTCAGGATCCATGACAATTTCAGAAGTCTCATGATAGAAAATGCTATCCACATGCAGAGAAAGAACTATGGAGTCTGAATGCATATACTCTTTTTGCTTAATTTTTTGTGGCTTTTCCCTTTTGCTCTGCTTCTTCTTTCAAAACAAGACTATTGAGAAAATTATTACCATGATTTCACATGTATAATCTATATCAAGCTGCTTGCTTGCCTCGGTGAGGGGGAAGGAAGAAAAATTTGGAATTAAAATCTTATTAAAATGAATGTTAATTGGGGCAGAATCAAGATGGTGGAGTAAAAGCGGGAACTTGCTTGAGCTCTTTCTCCAAACCCCCTCCAAATACCTGTAAAAAATGTCTAAACAAATTTTAGCACTACAAAATCCACAAAATGACAGAATGAAACATATGTAAAGCTGAAGACAGCCTGAGAGCCCAACAGGAAGTGTCTATTGCACTGGACTGAGAGCAAAATACAGTCCCATGTTGGCCCTCTGTCACAGACCTGGCCCAAGCAGACCTCAGGGGAATGAATCACTGGCAACTGTGGTGGTTCCCAGACTTTTCAACCCACAAACACAAAAGACAAAGTAAAAGGTCAGTGAAGAAATTCTGTTGGACCTCAGAGGGTAGAGTGTGATCCAGCCCAAGCTCTGAGGTGATGGTGGCAGCAGCAGGGGCAGCAGCAGTAGCAGAAGTGGCTGCTTCCAGAGCTGTGGGCCCATAGATGGTGAGATGGTGGTGGGATAAAGCAAGCAGCGTTGTACTGTTAATATCTGGATTGCAGTCTTTGGTGAAGGTCGTCTGGTGAGGAGGAGTGTGGGAGTGGCAGAACTTGTGGCAGCTGTGGAAAGGAATCCTCCTAACAGATCTGATGCAGAAAAAATTGCATATGGTCCTTCACAGACCATAGAATAGAGGGGGAGTAGTAATCCTTTGATCTTGTTACCTTAGAAGAACTGAAAATTCACAGGTGCCTAGAAGTAGCTCTGATAAAAGCTGCACAAACCCCCAGAAATTTAGGACAAAGCACTCTCTACTCTGGAAGCAGAGTCCTACTTTGGCAAAGAGCTCAAAACTCAGGTAACTGGCTGGGAAAATGAAAAATAAAAACAGAGGACAAATCAGGACTATAGAATATTTCTTTAGTGACAAAGAAGAAAAACATCATAGGACCAGAGGACAACAAAGACAAAACTTCTGCATCAAAAGCCTCTAAGAAAAGTATGAATCGGTCACATGCCATGGAGGAACTCAAAATGGATTTTGAAAATCAACTAGGAGAAGTAGAGGAAAATTGGGTGAGAAATCAGAACAATGCTAGAAAATAATGAAAAATTAGTCAATAGCTTGCTAAGGGAGACCCACCCAAAATAGAAGAAAATAACAGCTTAAAAATTGACTAACTCAAATAGCAAAAGAGGTCCAAAGAGCCAATGAGGAGAAGAATACTTTAAAAAGCAACATTGGTCAAATGGAAAAGAAGCTCCAAAATCTCATTGAAGAAAATAATTGCTTCAAAATTACAGTGGAGCAATCACTATGAGAAATGACTTTATGAGAAATCAAGATATTATGAAACAGATATAAAAGAATAAAAAAATAGAAGACACTATGAAATATCTCAGAATATCAAAACAATTTGAAATATCATCAGAAAAACAACTGACCTGCAATATAGATCCAGAAGACATAATTTAAAAATTACTGGACTACATGACAGCCAAGATTTATAAAAAGAGATTAAACATCATCTTTCAAGAAAAGATCAAGGAAAATTGTCCTGATATTCTAGAAACAGAGGGCAAAGTAAAAATGGAAAGAAATAGCAATCACCTCTTGTAAAAGATTCCCAAAAGAAAACTCCTAGGAATGTCATAGCCAAATTCCAGAATTCCCAAGTCAAGGAGAAAATATTGCAAGCAGTCAAGAAAAAGCAATGTGAGTGTTGTAGAAACACGATCAGGATAACATAAGATTTATCAGCTCCTAAATTTAGGGATCAGGGGGCTATATGATATATATGATATTCTGGAGGTAAAATGGAATATATGACATTCTGGAGGTAAAAAAAAAACAAAACAAAACCAAAAACTAGGATTAAAACCAAGAATCACCTACCAAGCAAAAATGAATATAGCACTTCTGTGGAAAACATGGATAGACAATGAAATAGAGAACTTTCATGAATTTTTTATAAACATACATATGGGTGGGTATTTATATGTGTGTATATTTATATATGAACAGAGAGCACAGGGTGAGTGGAATATGAAGGGATGGTATCTAAAAAATAAAATTAAGGGTGTGAGAGAGGAATGTATTGGGAATAGGAGAAAGGGAGAGTTAAAATAGGGTAAATTATCTCAAACAAGAGGCAAGTTACAATGGATGGTAAGAAGAGGGAGGTGAAAGGAAATGAGTCAACCTTACTCTCATTGGATTTGGCTTAAGGAGGGAATAATATATATACTCAATTGGGTATCTTACCCCACAGGAAAAAAGGGAAGAAGGAGATAAAAAAGGGCAGATGATAAAAGAGGGAGCAGATTGGGAGATAGGATAGTGAGAAGCAAACATTTTAAAATAGGAACCTGGTCAAATGAGGAAATAAAACAAATGGGGGTGGGATAAGATGGAGGGAAATAGTTAGTCTTTCATAGTGTGACTTCTGTGGAAATGTTTTACATAATTATACATGTATAACCTAAATTTAGTTGCTTGTCTTATCAACATGGGGGTTGGAGAGGGGATGAACAGAGAAGGAAGGAGAGAATATGGAACTTAAAGTTTTAAAAATAAATGTTAAAAAATTGGGGCAGAGCCAAGATGACAGTGTAGAAGCAGGGAAACTCCATGAGCTCCCCCCATAATCACCTCCAATACTTATAAAATATGATTCTAAACAAACTTTAAAGCTATAGAACCCACAAAATGACAGAGAGAAACAAATCTCCCACTGATGGCAGCAGGCTGGCAAGAAGGCCCTATGTGAGCCACAGTTTTAGCCCCTAATCAGCCTTGGCTGGTGGGACTTTGGGAGACTGGATCATCAGTAGCTGTGGCTGTTTTCAGAATTATCAACCCACAAATGCCAAAGGCAAAGTAAAAGTTCAATGCGGACTTTGGGAACAGGGGACCCGAGAATGTGGTCTGACCTCTGCTTGTGTAAAGGAGAAACACCTCAGGTGTGGTAGTGGTGCAGCTGTCTCCTTCACAGCTTCTTCAGAGCTCCTGGACTGCAGATTGTAGGTGGACCAAGTGACCATTCTGAGAGGTAATCGCTCTTGTTTTAACCTGCTTGGATCTGGATTGCTGTCTTGAGCGGAGGTCCTGCAGCGTGTGACTAGATGCCAGAACCTGTGCAGGCTTCAGAGAGGAAATCCAACTAATAGCTCTGGCAGCTTTGAAAACCCCAGCGATTGGGTACAAAGCTCTCCTCTCTGGAAGCAGAGTTCTACTGTAGCAGTCAGCTCAAAAGTCAAGTAATTGACTGGCAACATGAGCAAGCAAAGGAAGCAAAGCAAGCACAGCCATTCAACTTTAGATTCCTTTTTTGGGGGACCAAAAGAATTGAAGCATTGAATGGGAGGAAGTCAACACAGTCAGAACTCCTGCATCAAAAGCTTCCAAGAAAAATATGAACTGGTTACAGGCCATAGAGGAGATTAAGAAGGATTTTGAAAACCAAATAAGAGGAGTGGAGGAGAAATTGGGAAGAGAAATGAGAATGAGGCAAGAATATCATGAAAATCAAGGCAACAACCTGACTGAAGAAGATAACACCTTAAGAAATAGACTAACTCAATATAATTGACACAATGGGAAAAAGTACATCAAAGAAAACAACTCTTCTTTAAAATTTGTTTTCTTGTTTACATCTTTCATTTTCATTACATTTTTGAATTACAATTTTTCTCCCCATCTTTCCCCTGTCCAAACCCTAAAACAGTAATCCCACTGTAAAGCCCCTCCCCTGCTCTGCTCTCTTACTTCATGGTAGGCTCTCCCTACCCCAGCCCCTGTATATCTTATTTCCTAGTTGCAGGTATTGCAGAACTTCAAACTCTAGATGCTTTCGATACCTCCCTTGTTGCCCACCCCCACTGGAAGGACACTCAATTCAATACAGGCTGTGGATGTGTGATTATACAGCACATCTTCATAGTGGGCATATTGTGAGAGTGATCATCTTTCTCTCCTTCCAATCTCTCCCCTCTCATTCTAGACCTCTCCCACCTCAGAATTTCACCTTTTAAAGTATCATCCCTTCATATTCAATTCATCCTATATCCTCTATATACACATATACACACATGTTTAGATATGTATTCATATGCATATATAGCCTCCTATATGGACCTATGTGTAAGTATACACACACACACACACACATATACATATATATATATATATATACATATGTACATTTGTTTTCCCTTCAC
>JAQQSW010023171.1:0-10325 GCA_028646575.1 Pseudocheirus occidentalis
GAGGGGGTAGGGATAGGAAGGAGGGACATATGATCACTGTCACAATATGTCCACTATGAAGATGTCCTGTATAATCACACTTACACATCCTGTATTGAATTGGTTGTCCTTCCAGCAGGGGTGGGTGACAAGGGAGGAATCGAAAGAATCTAGAATTTAAAGCTCTGCAATACCTGCAACTAGGAATCAAGATATACAGGGGCTGGGATAGGGAGACCCTCCCTGCCCTACCAGAAAGTTAGAGAGCAGACCAGGGGAGGGGCTCCACAGTGGGATCACTCTTTTGGGGGTGGGGTAGGGGAAAGACGGGGAGAAAATTTGTAACTCAAACATCTCATGAAGATGAATGATGTAAACAAGAAAGCAAATTTAAAAAATTTATTACCAAAATTCTTTATTGTGAGAGATGACTAAGAGAGGGGAGAAAGGACACAGGTGAAATCTAAACAATGTGAAAACAAAATATATTAATAAAAATCAATTTTTAAAAAGAAAGTTTAGAATCCAGAAAACTTGGTCTCAAGTCAGACTGACTATGTGACCCTGGATAAATCAACTAGACTCAGTTCTCCAGGCAGTTCTCTAGGACTAGAAATTGTAAAGCAACTGATTTTTACAGCTTACAGATGAGGAAACTGAAGCCTTAGATCAGGGGTGGGGAGACCTTGAGGCCATGGGTTCCCTACTCCTGCCTTAGATATGTGCACAAGGTCCCATAGGTAATACATGGCAGAACTATTTTTAAACCCAGGATATCTCATTCCAAATCCAGGACTCTTTCCACTATTTTCCCTCCAGGGAATTTTTGGGAAACTATCATCAGCTCTAAATGGATCAACCAATCAGTAGTAAAGTAGACCCTACCCTTAAGGAACTTATATTCTTATAAGAGGAACAACATGTACCCACACAAGTACAGAGAGAATATATATTTATGTATATATATATATACTTACATAAATATATGTATACGTGTATGTGTGTATATATACGTACATAAATGTGTGTATACATACATACATAAATCTATCTACAGGTAGAGAAAGGGAGAGAGAGAGAGAGAGACAGAGAGACAGAGAGAGACAGAGAGAGAGAGAGAGAGAGAGAGAGAGAGAGAGAGAGAGAGAGAGAGAGAGAATATACATATAAAAAGAATACAAGGTAGTTTGGGAAAGAAGTACACTAACAGCTGGGGGGAACAGGAAAAACTTCCTGAAGAAAGCACATTTAAATCATCTTGGAGGAACCAGGAATTCCCACAAGTGGAGACAAGGACAGATGACATTGCAGTCATTCCAGGGGTGTCCCTGCGCTGCAGGGAAAGTACAAAGAAGGGGATGGGGCAAGAGAAGGGGAAGGATGGAGAGTTCTGAGTGAGCACAAGTAGTGTGAATACAAGCACATCAGGCAAGCTCTGTGCCCTTTGGGGAGACTGCTTAGGGCAGCTTTCACTGTTAGATTTCTCATGGTCCACCTGATGAGATTGGGAGATGGGTAGGACACGCTACTGAGGACACACATTGCTGTCAGTTATACATGGTTTCTTACCTTGCTTCCAAGTCCAGGGTTCTAACCATTATGCAACACTTCCTTTGTAAATTACTTTCTGGCTCTATATTCTAAATGGGTGATGACTCCATAGTTGTAACCACAGTGTACAAAATAAATTGCACCAACCTTGGTGTGCTGATTTATGCAGCTTATCTCTGATTGAACTATCAAAGTTGCCTGACTTTGGCTCACCTTAGCTTGGAGTAGCTGGTTGGAGTAATAGTTCCCTTGGTGAACTCTTGAGTATGAAGAGTTGCATCTCTGGCAGTGGGGGGAGGGGTGACAATGGGATGGAGTCACTCATGGTCAGTCTAAAGTTTCAGCAGAGTGGAACATCTCCTGGTTGGACCTTATGTGTCATAGCATATCCCGGAATCAGGGACAAGAGGATGATATAATAGGTTGGCACATGCCTTGACTCTGTCCTCTATTATCATACCAATCAATAAGTAAGCTCCCTTTGCTTCTCTCCTTTGCCTACACAATCCATTTAGTACTTTGGCTATACCATATAAATTGGCATGGGGGCCAGTGAAGTTTAAGCACCATCTTAAGAAGAAAGGATAAGAATTCAAAACGACCTTGGAAAGTTGGAGAAATGGTCAGAAACAAATGGGAGGCTATAGTTCTATTTCTAGAACTATAGCCACAGATTACCCTCAGGCTCTAAGAGGCTCAGGCTACTAAACAGGGTAGAATGTTTTGACAGTAAAAGGCTGGTTAATTACAGTGGCAATCTAATTATAAGGTTTCCCTGTAATTGATTCTTTTTCAACTGTATAGAAACTTCCCTGGATGTACATTTACTCCTGAATCACAAGGGAACTAGGTCTAGATCCTGGGGGGTCAAGTACTGATAACTACTAGGAAGAACTCTTCCACTGCATACTGAGGAAAGACAGTACTATAAAGAAGAGTTTTTTAAAAAGAAGATTCTTAGTACAATAAAGTTCACCTGCCAACATTATAACTGAGAAGAGACTCTACACATATCATACAAAATATGCCTCTTAACACATCTTATCAGAAGTGGGGGCCAACTTTTCCAGGATTTCAGATAGTGAATTTGAAGGTTCTGAGCCATCTAGAGCAGGCATGGGGAAGCTTCAGCCTTGAGGCCACATGGGTCCCTTTAGAACCCTTTGACTGAATCCAAACTTCACAGAACAAATCTCCTTAATAAAAGAAATTGTTCTGTAAAACTTGGATTCAATCAAAAGGCTGCACCCAAAGACCTAGGAAGCCACATGTGGCCTTGAGGCCACAGGTTCCCCATTCCTGAATTCTAGAGAGGAGATCAATTCGAAAATGTGACTGTGATCACATGATACTCTGCACAATTAAGATATTTCTGTAGTTGGCTTGTACCAAATTACTTTAACTCTATTTTGTATTGCTTCATTTGTGACTATGTTGTTCCCATCAGGAGAATCTAAGTGCCTGGAGGACAAGAACCAATTTCATTTTTGTCTTTGTAGCCCCAGCACACCACAGAGTGCCTGCCAGCATGTGGAGGCAGCAGAGTATGGTGGAAAGAGCACTGGCTATCTATCAAATGATTTGAGTTCAGATTTTCCCTCTGGCTCTACCTGTGTGAACTTGAGCAAGTCACTTAACATAGAGGATTTTATTTTCTTTTTTTCTATAAAATGAATGGATTGGACTAAATGTCCCTTGTAGTTTCTTCCAGCTCTGGATCTATTATCCTATGAACACAGTAAGTACTTAATTTGTGCTTGCCAGTTGAATAGAACCAAATGAAAATGCACTTTGTTCAATGTCATTCCAAGTTTTTTTTTTTTTACTTTTTTATATGATAAGCTTTTTATTCAAGTATCTTGTTGTGGTTTGTGCAATCTGGCTTCTAGGTCCATTAATTCAACTAAAACTGCTCTCTCCAAAGTTAACAATGATCTCTTGACTTTCAAACATACTATGTTTTTCCCTCAATTTTCATTCTTCATGGCCTCTCTACGTCATTTGACACTGATAAACACCTTCTGGACACTCTTTTGCTTTTGGATTTTCATGGTGCTATTTTGGATTACATGGTACTACATGGTACTAGTTGATTCACCTCCTACCTATACATTCCTTTTGTCTTCTTTGCTGACTCATCATCTGCATCATGCCTCCTAATAAGATATTCCCAACTTTCCACCATGGGCCTTTTATTCTCCATTCCTTTTTTCTCTTGGTAACCTCATCAGCTCTTATGGAATCAACTATTATCTCTATTCAGTTACCTCATAGGTAATAGCTAGTCCCAGTCTTTCCCCCATCTTCAGTCCCACATCAAGGACTACCTATTAGACATCTGTAACTAGATGTCCTTGAGACATCTTAAATCTAACAAATCTAAAACTGAGCTCATTATCCTTCTGTCTAAACCAGGAGTTCTCAATCTTTTTGTTTCATAAATGCCTCTAGCAGTCCAATAAAACCTACAGACCCTTTTAAATGCATAAAATGAAATACCTGGGATTAGCAAAAATCCAATCATATTGAAATAGATATTGGAATATTTAAAAATAACCAAGGCTATAGACCCCAAGTTAAGAACCCCTGCTTTAACCAATCACCTCTTCCAAACTTTCTTACTTCAAAGGTCCCATCATCCTTCCAGTATCTGAGGTTCATAACCTTGACATTTTCCTGGAGTCCTCCCTCTTCCTCTCCCCACATATCCAATAAGTTGCGACATTTTACCATTTCTGCCTTCAAAACACTTCTTGCATCTGACTCCTTCTCTCTACTCACATAGCTACCCACTTAGTTCAGACCCCCATCACTTCTCACCTAGATTATCACAACCTTCGAATCAGTTTCCCTTCCTTAAGTCTCTCCCCACTTCAGTTCATCCTACATGCTGCTGTCAAAGTAATTTTCTTAAAGTACATATATGACCACATGTGACTTTCCTACTCAGTCAACTCCAATGGCTTCCTATTACCTGTATGATGAAAGTAGAAACTCCACTGTTTAGCTTTTGAATCCCTCTACAACCTGGTTCTACCTTGTCTTTCCAACCTCATTAGATATTATTCTTCTTTTAATCTTCAATCCAGCCCAGCTGACCTTTCCTCTGTTTCCCCCATATAATATGCCATCTTTCATCTCCAAGTTTTTGCACCAGTTATTGGCTGTCCCCATATGGATCTCCTCTTACCTCCATCTGATTGAATCCTCTTTCTTTAAAGTGAAGTTCAGGCACCATTTTCTGCATGAACTCTTTCCAAATCCCCCCTAACTGCTAATGACCTCTGTTTCTAACTACTTTGTATATGTGTGTACATATGATATATATGTCTACATATATTTCATATTTATGCTTATACAAATTTACATGTATTATATCATGTACTAGAATTGTCCTGATAATAGATATTTTGTTCTTTGAATCTTTATTTCCAGGGCCTCTCACAGTGTTTAGAACATAGTGGGTTTTTGATAAACACTTCTTAATTGATTGAGATGACCCTGAGTTGCCCAAAACTAGACCAGCAGAGCACAAAGTCTGGAACTGCCTGTCAAACTGGAAAATCTTTGTAGAAAGGTCTAGCAACAGACTATTATCTGAGTACTAGGGTAGTTAAAAATGAAGGGGCTTGTCATAGAAATCCATCAATAACAAGTGCCTATTAATCACCTACTGTATATAAGACATTGTGCTAAATGCTTGGGAACACAAACATGGAAATGAAGTAGTCTCTGATCTCATGAAACTTATTTTTATTGAAGGAAGTAACACACATATGCATGCATGGTACATGATACATGCATGTTATATAAAGGTACACACCAACCTTAGTCCTATACATGTGTATGTACATATATGTGTATATACACATATGCATTGTATACATGAGGTCCAGGTGGCTTATATGACATGTAATCTAAAGGTTTATGCATATATGCATATATACACTTATTTGAAAAGACATACATGCACATACAATGTACATACATATATGTGTGTATACATGCCCACATGCACACACACATACAGGGCAGGGCAGTAGAATTATTGCCAGCTTTGGGATCTGAGAACCTAGGTATTCAAAGGAAGTCTTCAAGTAGAGATTGGATGGTGATATGTTGGGTGTGTTATAGAAGGCAAATAAATGGCACTATTCACTGTGCCACCTAGCCACCCCCTATATAATTCTTTAAAGTTGGCAAAGTACCTTACAGAAATCTCAGCAGAGTGGCTGCATGGTGGTAGAGAAACCCAAATGATGGGCTGGAGTCCAGGAAGACAAGACTCAAATCTCATTTTAGTAACTTGCTGTATGACTCTGACTAAGTCACCTTACTTCTCTGAGGCTCAGCATCATCATCTAGAATTCAGTTGGATTAGATTTAAAACATTTATTACATGTCTACTACATGTTGGGAACTGTATTAAGTGCCCAGAAAAGAAAACTGGAAAGGAGGAGATAGAGCCCTAGACTTAAGAATATGAAAAATCTGAATTCAAATCTGGCCTCAGATACTTAGTAGCTATGTGACACTGGCGAAGTCACTTAATTGCAATCTACATTACTTTCCTCATCTGGGAAATGGGAGTAATAGCAGCACCTATCTCCCTAGGTTGTTGTGAGGAACAAATGATACAATATTTGTAAAGTGCTTAGGACAGTGCCCGGCACATTGTAAGAATTTTAAAAATTCTCGGTCTTTTTAAAGACTTGCTTTGTGGGGTTTAGTGTGTATTAGATGACCATCAAATGCTGAGATTCTGGGAATTATAACTTACAATTTGTTATCTAGTGACCTTGGATGAATCGCTTAAGCTTTCTGGGTTTCATATTCCTCCTATATATAATTAAGAAGCTGCATTGGATAATCTCCAAGGTCCCTTCCAGAATTAAATCTATAATTATATGAAAGGTGATGAATTTTTTTCTAGTTATACTAGCTCAGGAAATCCATCTGCTAAGGTGAGGAGGGCTGATGGTTTATGATGTTAGAGTAATAGGACTAATAATACTAACAGCTAACATTTATATAGCACTTTAAGGATGGAAAAGCACTTAATACATGGTACCTCATTTGATCCTTACAACAGTCCTGTGGTGCAGGTATTATTATCTATATTTTACACATGAAGAAACTAAGACAGCTGGAAGTTAAGTGACTTGTTCAAAGTAACACAAGCAGGAACTGAAAGCAGGATTTGAACTCGTCTTTCTGTTTCCAAGGCACCTTTGTCAAGTGTGCCCTTTGCAGATACCTCTATGTTCAATGTTAGATTTCATCCACATTGATGAAAGCACAAATAGTTCAAAGAGTTAGAGAAGGATTTCCATCAGAGTTTATACAAGGTAGGGCACAATATTAACAATGACTTCTATTATAACTGAGTCTATTTTAAATTAGGGTGGGGATACTGAACACCTCACTCTTCTTTTCTTCCAAATTCTCTAATTTCATAGGAGATGATAGAGGTGTAGCTAGGTGGTGCAGGAGATGTAATGCTGAACCTGGTGGCTAACAAGCTATGCATTTTTGTTGTTCTTGAGTTGTTTCCCTCATGCCTGACTCTTTGTGACTCTATTTTGGGTTTTCTTGGCAAAGATAATGCAATGGTTTGCCATTTCCTTCTCCAGCTCATTTTACAGATGAGGAAATTGGAGCAAACAGGCCTAAGTGACTTATCCAGGGTCACACAGTTAGTATGTGTCTATGATCTGAGCTCATGATGATGAGTCTCCCTGATTCCAGGCTCAGCACTCTGTCCACTGCAACACCTAGCTGTTCAAGTTATCTATACTCCAGCTCTGCAACTTCCTTCTCTCATAAGTGAACGTATGTAATGACAAATGATTTCAGGCTGCCCTTCAATGGGCCCTAGGAGCCATCTTAAACAGGTTACAGGAATGATGTATTTTTTATTTATGTTCTTATTTTGAGATGGAAGGGACATTAAAGGGCATCTCATTACACAGATGATGAAACTAAGGCCCAGAGTACTTTATCACTTAAAAAATAATTTTATTGACATCTTCTAGTTTTATGTCACCTACATTTCCCGATGGAACCTTCTCCTCCCCTTTCAGAGAACTATCCCTTAAAATAATGAATAAAAAGGAGATACAATGTGCAGTGAAACTATCTAATGTGTCAAAAAATCTGATTTTAAAGTATCCTTCCACACTCTTTGTCCTTTTCCTCAGTAAAGAAACAAAGAAGCATCTTTCCATGGCCTAGAGATGTTTAATGACTTAGTCAAGGTGAAATATAGAGTGACTAATGGAAGCAGAACTAAAATCCAGGTGCCATGCTTCTTTCATTACAACATTACAGTATTCCTTATAATTTCTTCTAAATCACTACTATTATGAATTAATGTTTTTTCTAGATAATAATGTCTTTATATAATACTTTTTTTTTGCTTTTTGGAGGGGGGAGGGCAGGGCAATTGGGGTTAAGTGACTTGCCCAAGGTCACATAACTAGTATATGTTAAGTGTCTGAGGCCGTATTTTAACTCAGGTCCTTCTGATTCCAGGGCCAGTTCTCTATTCACTGTGCCACCTAGCCACCCCCTATATAATTCTTTAAAGATGGCAAAGCACCTTACAGAAATCTCAGCAGAGTGGCTGCATGGTGGTAGAGAAACCCAAATGATGAGCTGGAGTCCAGGAAGACAAGATTCAAATCCCATTTTAGTAACTTGCTGTATGACTCTGACTAAGTCACCTTACTTCTCTGAGGCTCAGCATCATTATCTAGAATTCACTTGGATTAGATTTAAAACATTTATTAAATGTCTACTACACGTTGGGAACTGTATTAAGTGCCCAAAAAAGGAAACTGGAAAGGAGGGAAGGGAGGAGACACCAGGGGGCACCTTGTTTAATGGAACTGAGCCAATCAGAGATTCTGATCAAAAGTAGTGAGTAACTGGGAAAGTTCTGATCCCAGCCATCTATAAAGAAAAACTTTGAGAGGAGTCTAGGACACCACCATCCACCCTTCAGTCAGAGAGGAGAGGAGGCTGAGGTGGGAAAGAGTGTGGCTATTGAAGCCTGGGAATGAGTTTTGAAGCCATCAGTTTATGCTAGGAAGGACATCTACTTTACTTGGGACTAATAATAGTTCCTGCCTCTTAGGGACAAATGAGATAATTTCTATTAAGTTGCTTTGCAGAGTCATAGTTATAGCATAGTAAGATAGTTTATTATATAATAAAATATAATATAGTACAATATAGTATAATATAGCATAATATAACATAACATAACGTAACATAACGTAACATAATGTAACATAACATAACATAACATAACATAACATAATATAATGTAAATTAAAAAAAAACTGCTGCTAGACTTTTGGGACATCCCTTATCATTTCTTTGTAACTTCTCTGTGAGGGAGAGCCTACAGATAGAATCGTTCCCATTATGCTGCTAAAGGAAACAGGCTCAGAGAGATGAAATTACTTACCAATTACTTACACCTAGCAAGTATCAGAGATGGAATTCATAGTAAGGCTCTCCTTACTCCAAAGGTTGTGCTCTTTATACTCATTTCACCATCTGCTTTCCATTACCGCTAATGTGTCAATGAAAATGAAAATCTTCTATAAACTAATCAGACTTTATATCTTCATGACAAATCTCCTGCTACCTACAGACATCTAAGTAATTAAATATGAAGTCCAGTTTTTAGGTAGAATTTTGTATAGGAAAAGAAAAAATGAAGCAGAGATTTAAACTGTCTAGCAAGGATTAATCAATATAGCAAGCCATCCAGATGGCATAGTAAATAGAGTACTGGACTTGGAGCTGGGTAGATCTGCGTTCAAGTCCTGTATCAGATACTTATTAAACATGTGACTCTGGGGAAGTTATTTAATCTTTGTTAGCCTCAATATTCTCATCTGCGAAATTGGGATAAGCCCCTACCTCCCAAAGTTGTCTCAAGTGAGACAATATTTGTAAAGTATTTTGCAAATCTTAAAGCTCTATAGAAATCCTAGTTATTATTAGAGTCATCTACAAAAATGACTTTGTACTTCAGAAAAAAGAAAGCCATTTAGGTTTCACTGGTGACCCTGACCATAATTGTGACTTTATATAACACACACACACACACTATATGTATGTATGTATATATATATACACACATATACACATATGTGTATGTATATGTATGTATATATATTTTCTCTATATGTATCTATATGTGTGTGTATATGTGTGTATAGATATTATGTATCATGTATATACATATACACTATATAAAATAACTGTGTGGTCCTGAACAAGTCAGTTGAGGTCTTTGACCTCCAATTCCCTCCAATAGAAAGTCTCCAGTAGAATGTGAGAGTCCCTTGAGGAGAGGGACTATTTGGTTTTGGTTTTTGTATCCCCATCAGCTGGTACAATATCTGGCATCTAGTAAGCGCTTAATAAATGCTTGCTGAATTGAATCAAGTTGAATGAGGAGGTCGGTTTGTATTATTTCAAAGGTCCATTCCATCTCTGATATTTTATGATACTAAAACCGAATTAACATTCCAATATTTGTCGAGCATTCTGCAAAAACAGCATAGAAATACTGGGAAAGTAGAAGCCAGAAGATCCCTAGAATTGCTCTGGAAATGCAAACAATTCTGGTAGAACCAAAGTGCTGGGGAGAGCAAGATCAAAACTACACAGGAAATTCAGGATATTTAAGATAAAAAGAGAGAGACAGAGAGACAGAGAGACAGAGACAGACAGAGACAGAGAGAGAGAGGGAGACAGAGAGACAGAGAGAGAGA
>JAQQSW010023172.1:0-10325 GCA_028646575.1 Pseudocheirus occidentalis
AGGCAAAAATAATCTTTCAGCTTTTATTTCTCACCATGTCATTAAAGTTATTGTATTATAGCAGAGTATTATAAAAGTAGTATAAGATGCACTAAATGGAGAATTTACCTAAATGGTACAGACCTGATATAAACCTAAATGGAGAATTAAGAATAATGTTGTATGATGATTATGTCAAAGTACAAATTGTAACAATAAGTAATACCTATGTAGAAGGGAATGATAATAATGGGATAATGAATAAACATGTTGAACATATAGCTAAATTAGTCAGGTGAAAATATACATCTGAAACCATACATGAAAAAAATTGGAAAAACTGGATATTTAATAAACACATTAGCATAACGAAATGAATAAATCATTAAAATTTGCATAAATAAAGAAAAATGATAACAAAAATTATATAGACATCCTAAAGCACTGCTTTTTTTAAAAAAGAGTAAACACTGGTGTAATTTTAGCTGACTTAAACAGAAAGAGGAAACTCAAATTTTTATTTCATTTTTTAAATAAGATGCATTTCCAACATACAAATTTAGACAAAATCAAATAATTTTTTTAGGATTTATTCAAGAGAATTATAACAAAACTTGGAGTTCAAAGGCAATTAATGACTAAGTACAAAATTTCAATTCCCCATTTGGCAAAACTGGAAATAAGAATTCAAAGTAATCTCATCTCAGAAAGAGAAGTTAAAAACCATTAAGTAAAAACAAACCAATTTACAAGAATTGGTTTTCAACCTTTCATTGTTGTTTCAGCAGTGCCTGACTCTGTAACCCCATTTGGTGGTTTTCTGGGCAAAGATACTGGAAATTGCCATTTCCTTCTCTAACTTATTTGATTGGGGAGGAAACTGAGGCAAAGAGGTTTAAGTGACTTGTTTACAGTCACATACCCTGTAAGTGTCTGAAGACACATTTGAACTTAGGTTTTCATAACTACAGTCCTGGCACTCTTTCTACTGAGCACCTTCAAACCTTTCAGAAACACTCAGTTCATATGCTACAATATTATTCTCAATAATGAAGAATTAATGTATGCTACAAACTCCTTTTAGATATCATTCTAATACCTCAAACCATGGAAGAATAAAGATTAGTAACCAAACTGCAAACCAATCACACTAATGAATATTAGTAATAAAAATGAAACTAAATTAAATAAAATAATAATCCTAACAAAGGTCTTCGAGCAATATGCAAAATGTTATCTGTGATCTCATTGATTTAGAAATTCTCTCAGGTGATGTTAACTGAAAATGGTGTTCATGTGACTCTCTCCCAAAAGATTACAAAATATGGGACACCTAACAAGCTAGAGAGGCCTTTCCTCAGAGGCTTTCCCATGCCATGATGAGACCACATGCAGAGTTTTCTCACTATCTACTTGTCATCTCTCAATCTTACCACATGATCAGTCCATTTTTCTGTTCCTTTCATACATTTATTTGATTATATTCTTTAATTTTTTTTTCTTCTTAAGAAATACTTGGGGTGGCTAGGTGGCACAGTGAATAGAGCACTGGCTCTGAAGTCAAGAGGACCTGAGTTCAAATCTGGCCTCAGACACTTGACACTTACTAGCCATATGACCTTGGGCAAGTCACTTAACCCCAAATTCTCTGACTTCCCCCCTCCAAAAAGCAAAAAAAAAGTATTCCTTATTGGTTATTTGATGTAAGTCTTTTATTCATGGCATATGACTTTCCATTGCCCTCTGTATATTATTCATCTTTAGTTCTCCAGATGCAGTGATGTTCCATGTCTCATTGCCCATCAGCACTGTATAAACATTTATATTAAAAATATTGCCACTGTCATTAGGGAAAATTTGGGGTGCCTAAAATGCTTTGTCTTTTCAGAGAAACAATCTAGCCCTCTTTTTGCTTCCTTTTCAACTAGGAACATGGTTTATTCTTTATATTTGTTGTCTGTTTCCAATATAAGTATTACTGGACAAATTCTATATGGTATTTATTAAAATATATATTGAAATCTGGGTAATAAGAATCCATTCATTTGCCTTCTCCCCCATTTGCATGAATAGGTCCATCTTCTTTGATTTCTTTAAAATTTTTTCCTCTAACTTGTCTTGTTTCTTGATGTAATCAATATGAATAATTTACAGACAAGAGAATTTAGATGACCCATCAACCACAGAGAATTCCTCTCTAACTAGGACTCTGGTTTGCTATCACAGTAGAGAAAATTGTTTGGTGGGTATACATCAGGTGTGGAATAAGGAAGAGATACATGCTAGTAAGTGTCAGAGGCAGGATTTGCATCCATTTTTCCTGACTTCTGATGTGATAACTGAGTTAAGTCTTGAAAGAAGGTAGAAAATCTGAAAACGTACTCTTCATGATAACACATCATAGGTAGGTAGAGCCAGGCCTTCTAAGTAGAGAAATGTGCTGCAGAGGGAAGAAGAAGCATTGCTGAGTACTTTCTCAATGCCACAGCAATGCCCTGTCATCTACTCAATCCGCTGTTACTACATGCTCTAGACCCATGAGTGTAGAGAGCATTATTATGTACTATTGGTATCAGTTCTGCTTTATTACTCAGGCCACTGTTGTAAAGTGAAGAGGAGGCAACCTAGCTATCACTGACACCACTGTCCTAGTATTGGGTCCTAGTCCAGGCACCCCACATGAAGAGATATTAGAGCTTGCCTTGCTACAAAGTCCGCCTGGCTGATTCAGTGTTCAATCAACCTGGCCCTACACTTAAGGATCGTGTTGAAGAGGCACAGTAGAATGGTAGTCATTCTTTAAATGTCATTTTTATCTATAATTTTTGCTATCCCACTAGTCTCATAACTTCTATGATCTCCAACTCTTAAATTCCCATCTCTTATTAAACTTTTCTGCCCCTTGCTTCTCCTTTACTCTTTAATTCCACAGGACAACCTGTAATCCTCCCTCCACTCTCTGTTCTCTAGTTCTATCTACTCTAGCCACATTGGTCTTCATTTACAGCCTTTACCCTATAGTTAAACAATTTGAGTACATAGTGTCATACACTCTTAAGTCTACTAATATCTCATTCTACAACCATTCATGTCTTTTAACAATCAGCCTGTCAACTTTCTCTTCAACCCATCCCTGACCCACACGCCATCTTTTCTTTCTCCTGCCAAGGTTGGTGAACACTGTTGAAGGCTCCATCAGCCATAAAACTTTCATTTGACCTTGTCATTCCTCCAAATCCATAAACTTGTTCTCTTACTTTTCACTTTCAAACAATTAAAATAACTCATCTATACTCTCTACCTTCACATCTGTTCTATACATTCTTTACTCAGACAATTCAGACCGTACCACTCTATTAAAAGTTTTCAATCTGAGGTTTACAATGTTTTATTAAGTGCTAAACTTGATGAGATCTTATCTTTCTTCCTTCTCCTTGAACTTTCAAAAACTTTTAATACCATCATCTACCAACTTCTCCTAGCTAATTATTCCTTTCACTTCTAGGATGCAGCACTCTCCTTGTATGCTACCTATTCCAACCTTCTCCAGTCTTCAACTGGTTATCCAACTCTCTAACCTAAATGATGAGCCACCAAGGCTATACTCTATGTCCTTTTATTTTATCTCTTAATACATGCTGACTTGATAAACACTTTTTCTTTTCAAGGGGCAAAGTATCTTTAAATAAATGACTTTAACATTTATATAGTTCCTTTTATTTAAGTCTCTTAGAGACTTAACCTCTCTAATTTATGGACTCACAGAATCTCAGATTTGTATTTGTTATGGAGTTTGGCACATGCCCAGATCTCCAAAGTTATAGAAACCTTGCATATGGAAGGAGCTGCCTTACATACTCCTATCTTGTGGATGAGAATAGCCTCCTTTGACAGAATAATTAGAACAGGCTGTGTTTTAAAAACTACCAACCTGGGTCCTCTCTCTCTTTCTCCCTGTCTCTCTCTCTCTCTCTCTCTCTCTCTCTCTCTCTCTCTCTCTCTCTCTCTCTCTCACACACACACACACACACACACACACACACACACAAAACACATGTATACATGTAGATACATGTTTATGCGATATATATACATATTCATATACAACATATTACACAAATACATCAATATAATCTGTGTTCCTATATATTTACAGGCATAAACATAGTAAGAGAATCATTGATTCAGACAATCTATTTAAAATCTAGAGCTGAATATTGCATTATATTTTTCCATAATTTTATCAATGACCCCATAGAGCCCACTTATTTTCTCTTTCAGTATTTTGCTTTCAATATAAGCAATTAGTAAAGCAGTGTTCTTCAGCTTGCCATATGTTGTTTATCCAAATAGGAAAAAAATACATTTTCCTGACCTACATTTATTTATTATGCTTGACAAATCCCTTATCCCAAAACACTATTGATATGCATGTTGACTTATTAATATGTATGAAAAATTATCTGGGCTTACTAGCACGTCTTCAAAAGTTCCATCTAAAAAAACTTTCTTTTTGTTCAGCAAAGCCTATGTTGGTTTCAACAACTTCAGTAATCTGTCATCCTGGACTTTGCCTATCATTCTGACTCCTTTATCAAAAAGGTAACTATGCATAAGCATCCATATAGATTCTAGGGAAATGCTTCCAGTTTCTTGTTCTGTCACAGATTCTAATGAAAGTCAAACAAATGGGAAAGAAATTCAAAAGATATTCTATTACTGACATCTTTTCATCACATAATAATTGGGACCCCTAACTGTGCCAGTCTTGGGCAATCCACCTTGAGCAAGAGTGTTGGAGTAAATATTGGCAAGGAGAAAAGTGCTTAAAACCATGTAATATTACATACGGCTAGAGACAGGCTCCTTCAGGAGTCATAAGTCAGATAAGCAAGGGTTGCTACAGAAGACAAATATTAGCAGAATATAGACCATGTCTGATTAAGACAAGATCGAATGAGATGGCATGAGAAATTCCCAGGGGGAAAAATGAAGCCATAAGAAATTTTATAATCACATTTGAAGCTGAAAAGGATCTTAAAGATAATTTATTCCAATACTATTTAGAATGACTGTTTGATTATTCTAGGAACTTATTTATGGAGCACATTTGGGGACATTTTGGTTGGTCCTTTTAGGAAAGCACACTCTCTGACATGATTTTCAAGGATGTACAGTTGCCTACATGTCATGATAAGGTATTAATGTGACTTTAGTGAACACTGGGAAACCTGCCCATCCAAAATAATAGGATTGTTCTAAGTCCAAGGCACAATATTGGCTTGACCCCATACCTTTTATGTGATCTCTCCTCAAATCTGCATATAACATCACTTTATTTCTTCAAAAGGAAGCTCAAGCACCATCTTTGGCATCAATGGTATTAACCTAAAATAGAAACAAGAGTCATTAACCTGTATGTAATAATTGGTGAGGACCACATGTTGACTTATCTAGAGAGGTTTCAGGGGTTCCTAGATAACCCTAGGTCTTCTCTTCCCACTAATCTCAAAGGAAGACCTTAATTCCTGTCAGAGGAAGCAGGACATTGAGATTGCTGATACCTCTCTTCTCTCCTCGGTGGGGGGGGCGGTACACCAAACTAAAATTATATCTTTCTATCCCATTAAATTTTGTGATTCTAGTGCATATTATCTAGGTCATTTTTCTTATAATTTATTTGTTTACTTTCAGTTTACAATTTTCATTTCCACAATCCCTTGAGTTCCCATTTTCCTCCCCTTCTCTCTCCTCTTCTCTTGCCCCCATGGTGGCATATAATTTGATATAAGTTCTACAAATACTTATACATTAAACATTAGTAAAGTTGTAAAGAAAAATTATAAACAATGGAGTGAACAATGAGAAATAACAAAACAAAAACACAAAGGAGAGAGGGCAAGTAGTTCACTTAAATCTGGATTCAGACTCTATAGTTCTTTTTGTAGATGTGGATATCCCTTTCCATCATGAGCCTTTTGCAGTTGTCTTACAACCTTGCATTGCTGAGAGGAGCCATGTTTATCAAAGTTAGTCAGCACAGATATGGTGTGTCTATAGTTCTGTACAAAGTTTTGCTGATTCTGTGCCCCTCACTCAGCCTCGGTTTATATGTCTCTCCAGGTTATTATGAAATGTGTGCTCTTCATTTCTTATAGCACAATGGTACTCCATTACATTCATGTACCACAACTTGTTTAGCCATTCCCCAATTGATGTGCATCCACTTGATTTCCAATTCTTTGCCACCACAAAAAAGAGTTGCTATAAATATTTTTGTACTTTTCCCCACTTCTATTATCTCTTTGGGATACAGTCCTACAAATGGTATTGATGGGTCATAAAGTGTATGTAGTTTATATAGATATATAGATATAGATATAGGTAGATATAGATATATAGATATAGATTAGATATAGATATAGATAAATATATATAACCTTTTGGGCATAGTTCCAGATTACTCTCCAGAAGGGTTAAATCAGTTCACAGCTCCATCAACAATGCATTAGAGTTCTAATTTTTGCATATCCTCTCCAGTTTTTATAATTTTCTGGTTTTGTCATATTAGCCAATCAAACCAGTGAATGTAGTACCTCAACATTGTTTTGATTTCCATCCTGCTAATCAATAGTTGTTGAAGTATTTTTTCATATGCTTATAGATATCTTTAATTTTTTCTTCTGCAAATTGGCTGTTCATATTATTTGACCATTTATCAATTGGGAAATGACTTGTATCCTTTTAAATCTGACTCAGTTCTCTATATAATATAGAAATGAGTCCTTTATCAGAGACACTCATAAAAATTTTTCCCCATTTTTCACTTCCCTCCAAATATTGGTTACATTGGAATTATTTGAAATAATCTTTCCAGTTTAATGTACTCAAAGTTAAAAATTTTGCATTTTGTAATGCTTTCTAGCTCTTGTTTGGTTATAAATTCCTCCCTTCTCCATAAATCTGACAGGTAAACTATTCCTTGCCCTCCCAGATTGCTTACAGTATCAGCCTTTATAGCTGCATCATGCACCCATTTCGACTTTATTTTGGTATATGGTGTAAGATATTGTTCTATACCAAATTTCAATTGTACTGTTTTCCAGTTTTCCCAACAGTTTTTGTCAAATTGTGAGTTCTTATCCCAGAAGTTGGTTGTCCCTTGGTTTATCCAACAGTAGATTACTGTAGTAATTGAATGCTATGTCTCATATGCCTAATCAATTCCACTGTTTCACTACTCAATTCCTCAATGAGAACCAAGTAGTTTTAATGACTGCTGCTTAATAATACAGTTTAAAACCAGGTATGAGTAGGCCACCTTCCCTAGCATTTCTTTTCAATAATTCCCTTGATATTCTGGACCTTTTGTTCTTCCAGATGAATTTTGTTACTATTTTTCCTAGGTCTACAAAATAATTTTGCTGGATTTATGTGTATGACACTAAATAGGCAAATTGATAAGAGGTAAAATAGTTGTTTTTATTACAATATTAAGTGTTTGCTTATTGTAGTCATTCTAAATTCTGTTTAGTATGTCCATTATATGTTCACTGGAGGTGTAGGAAGAGGAACACAAGCTTTATATTTAACTTTTGAGCCCCTATCTAACCAAATACCAGTTCTACAATGAACATACATAGTATGTAGTCAAGAAAAGGTGTTTCTCCAACTCAGAAGTAAACAGAAATCAGAAGAAATATACAAAATGGAATATGCACCCACAAATACAGAATGAAGGAGCTCTCCCAGTAGAAGTCAAGGGAGGCAGGGGAATGGATCCAAGTTGACTCAATAAAAGAAGGAACTTCCATGAGCTCTTCCCCCAATTATCTCCAAAAAGCTGTAAAAAGAAACTAAACAGATTTTAGAGCTACAGAACTCACAAAATGACAGAGTTAAACACATTTCCAGCTCAAGATAACCTGGCAAGCAGACAGGAAGGGTCTTTTGCACCAGACTGGGAGTAGAGAATAGTACATATGGATAGAGAGTTGCACAGAAACAGACCAGGCCAGAGCAGGTCTCAGGGGATGTAATTACTGGTAGTTTTCATGGTTTCCAGACTTTTCAACACACAAATGCCAAAGACAAATGAAAAGGTCAGTGGGAATACTCTGTTGAAGAGAAGAGTGCAGTCCAGCCTGAGTCCCAGGACAGTGGAGGTAGCTGCAGCTGCAGCAGTAGCAGTGGCTGCTTCCATATGGTGGAGGAATCAAGTGGGTGATGACAGGATAATTTAGGGATCTCTTCACTGACCCTGAGGATGGATCCTCTTGCTTTGTCCTGCTTGGTTCTGGGGAGCAGCCTGGGGTGGCAGTCCTGGAGTGAGGAGGAGTGTGGGTGTGGCAGACATTGTGGAATTTAAGGAGAGGGAGTCTTCTTAACAGTTATGAGGCAGAAAAGAGTGCTTGTAATTACTCACAAACCAGGCCAAAGACCAGAAGAGGAGTGTACACCTCTCCTTTGATCATATCACCTTAGAATAACAGAAAATTTACTATTTACCTAGAAATAGCTCCGACAGTAGCTGCACAAAGCCCCATAAATTTAGGATGGAGACTGTTCCACTGTGGAAGCTGAGTGCTTCCATGGCAGAGAGCTCAACAGCTAAGTAATTAGCTGCAAAATGAGTAAATAGAGGGGAAAAATCAGACTACAGAATTTTTCTTTGGTGACAAAGAAGAACAAAACATACAAGCAGAAGAAGACAAAAATGTCAAAGCTCCTGCATCAAAAGTCTCCAAGAAAAATATGATTGCTTGCAGGATATGGAGGATCTCAAAAAGAATTTTGAAAATCAAGTAGGAGAAGGAAGTAGAGAAAAACCTGGGAAGACAACTAAAGGTGATCCATAAAATCATAAAAAAAATGAGTCAACAGCTTCCTAAAGTACACTCAAAAAATATTGAAGAAAGTAACACCTAAAAAAGATAAATTACCTCAAATGGCTGATGAGGTCTAGAAAGCTGATAGGGAGAAGAATGCCTTAAAAACCAGAATTAGGAAAATGGAAAAAGGAATCCAAAAACTCACTGAAAAAAATAATTTCTTCAAAATTAAATTGGAGCAAATGGAAGCTAAAGACTTTATGAGAAATTAAGATATTATAAAATAAAGCCAAAAGAAAGAAAAAAAAGAAGACAAAAAAGAACTATCTCACCGGAAAAACAACTGATCTGGAAAAAAGATCCAGGGGAGATCATTTAGAAGTTATTGGACTACCTGAAAGCCAGGATCAAAAAAAGAACCTAGACATCATCTTTCAAGAAATTATCAGGGAAAAATGCCAGATACTCTAGAAATGGAGGGGAAAATAGATATTGAAAGAATTCACAGATCACCTCCTAAATGAGACCCCAAAATTAAACTCCTAGGAATATTGTAGGCAAATTCCATAGTTCCAGCAAAAATAATGCACACAGCCAGGAAGAAACAATTCAAGTGTTCTGGAGACACAATCAGGAAAACACAAGGTTTAGTAGCCTCTACATTAAGGGATTATAGGGTTTGGAATATGATATTCTGGAGGTCAAAGGAGCTAGAATTCAAACCAAGAATCACCTACCCAACAAACCTAAGTATAATACTTTGATAAGAAAAAATGATATTAGATGAAATAGACGACTTTAAAAAAATTGTGAGTTTGTTTTGTTTTTTTTTTAGTTTACAGCATTCATTTCCACAAGATTTTGAGTTACAGGGTTGTGGAGCCAAGATGGCAGCATAGAAGCATCAAGTCTTCGCAGCTCCCACACAACTACCCTAAGCACCCATAAAATATTACCCCAGACAAAGTCTAGGACTCTCAGGCTCACAAAAATACAGAAAACACATCTCTTGCTGAAGGAAGCTCGGCAGCATGGGCTCAGTGTGGAGAGCCAGGAGCAGAGGTCGGCCCAGGCTAAAGCTGAGACCACAGCCATGCCTGGGGTGGTAGGAAGGAGGGAGTGGAGCCATACAGCAGCCAGTCTGCAGGAGAGAAAATCTACAGCCTCCCGCACCTCCACATCTATTGGACAGGGGCAGTTCAGCAAGAGGGGCTCATCCAGCTGACAGGCAGGCTGGGAGCCAAGACCACCCCAGCCCCAAACCGCAGCCCTAGACAGTCCAGGCCCCAGAGCAGCCAAGAGGAGCCAAGCCTCCCAAGCAGCAGGTTGAGTCTACTTCAGAAAATATCTAAAGCACCTGCCTAAGGGGATCTTAAAATACCAGTATCAGAGACGGTTAGTGACAGTGAAATTTGAAACTTAATTTGCGGGAGGAAAAGCAGTTTGGCCAATCTGTCCTTGGGGCCTGTCCAAGGAAGCAGTGGGGGAAGGGAACTGCTGGAACTAGAGCTGGTC
>JAQQSW010023173.1:0-10325 GCA_028646575.1 Pseudocheirus occidentalis
CAGTCCACATAGAAATGTTAACACGTCTTGGATGGAAAGAAGTGTTGTTCATAGGTCTAAGTCCTGTTGACAAGGTCTGAAGTAGTTTAACGAGAAACAAATTGGTTCATATACAGTTAGAAATGTAAAATTAAAAGGCCATTTCATGTCTCTTTCAGATATATTTTTTACTGTTGTTCCCATGACAGTGGATATATTCCCTTCCAAATACAAAACGGGTGTTTTTTCTTCCCAACTCATTAGGTGAATCATGGGCGGTTTCTTTACTACTGTCCATAACCATTCTCCATCCATATCACTTTCCCTTTCCTTCACTGGCGTTATCTCTGTCCATGGGCCTCCCATCACCACCTGAGTCATCAGTCCCAAACATATGTATATTCCTCTCAGGTATCCAGCATCCCATTGTATCTCCATTTGGAACGACATAAACATAACCTGGACCCTTTCTTACAACCGTCCCTGGACCACCCCAAGTGCCATCCATATTCTTCCAACTTACTAAATCGTTTACTTTTATTATTTCCCTTTTACTTTCTAATATATCCATCTTTTCTGAGTGTCTCGGTTTTTCTTTTGTATTGATTGACCAAAATTTCATGGCAGGAGTTAAACCATCATCATCCATTTTTAAATAATTATAAGTAAAGACAGCCATATCTAACTGAGACCGTGTAATTTTTCTTCTAGGTGTATCCTGAATAATATCTTTCTCTCCCTTTTCTTGTTTGACAAGAATCGTTTTTAGTGTACGATTTACCGCTCAACAATAGCCTGGCCAGTGGGATTATATGGTATGCCAAAAATGGGAGAAATACCAAACTCTGAACAGAATTTTTGAAGCCCTTTAGAAGCGTAAGAGGGACCATTATCAGTTTTTAATATCAACGGTACTCCTGCTATGGAAAATCAAGGATACATATGATCACAAACATGTTTCAAAGCCTCCCCTGTCTGTATAGCAGCCATTATAAATCTGGAATATGTATCTACCGAGACATGAATATACTGAGTTTTCCAATGTGTAACATCCATCTGCCAAATTTCATTAGGAATAGTCCCTATTGGATTTATGGATGTAATTTTTATAGGTGGTTGAAAAGGTACACATGCTAAACATTTTTTAATTATAGTTCTAGCTTCATTCTTTTTTATTCCATATAAGCAACATAATGATCTCATGGATAAATGATATTTATCATGAGCTTGTTGGGCCATCTCCTTTGCGGATGTAATACGAATGGATGCAACAAGTTTGTCAGCCAATTTATTTCCTTCAAAAATAGGTTCTAAATCACCAGTATGTGATCGAACATGTAAAATATAAATGGGAGTTGTCAAATTTTGTAAAAGATCCTGGACTTGTAATAACAAATCACCTATCTCAGAAGCTCTATAATTAATGTATACTAGAGGTAAATGTCGGATAACTTGAGCAGTATATAAACTATCTGTAACAATATTATATGGAGGCTCAAACTTTTGTAATACCTGTATTGCTGCCCATAATTCATTTTTTGGTAGTTTTATTGGTGTGTCACTCAGTAAAAAAAAATGTAAGTATTATTATAATTGTTATTTTATTGGCTTAGCCTACCCCTGATTTTTTTTTAAAAGGCAAAATACAGGGATTTCAATCTTGGTTGAACAGTCAATTCAATTCAATAAATATAAAAACAAAATAGTTCATGCCCTCAAAGAACTTATATCCTACTAGGATGGAAGTTGGAACAATACATACAGATAAATAAATATGAAATATATAAAGTAATTGGGAGGAGTCACTAACAATTGAGGAGGTCAGGAAAGGCCTTACGTAGCAGGTGATACTTGAGATGAGCCTTGAAGGGATGGAGGGATTCCAAGAGACTGAGCTGGGGGAGATGAGAGCATTCTAAACATGGGGGAGAGACTGCACAGAAGCACATTTGTGGAAAATGAAATGCTGTGTATAGACCCAGCAAGCAAGTCATTTTGACAGGAATGAGTAAGGTAAAAAAAGTCCAGAAAGACAAATTGGAGGCAGATCATGAAGGGTTTTAAATTTCAAATGTAGAATTTTTATTTTATGCTAAAGGCAATGGGGAACCACTGAAGCTTCTTCATGAGTGGGTGTGACATAAATAGACCTTGGCTTTGGGAATACCCATTTGGCAGCTGCGAGCTGGAGAAGGGAGAGCTTAAAGGTAGGGAGACCAAGCAGAAGATTACTGCAATAGTCCAGGTAAGAGGTGGTGAAGGACTGAACGGGGGCACTGGCTGTGTGAATGTGTGAAGGGGAAGGACAGGAGAGAGCCAGAAGGACATTTGACTGCATGAGTAGGATGAAAGAGTGAGGGATTGAGGGTGACTCTGAGGATGTGAACTTGGGTGACCGGAAAGAGGGTGATACCCTTGATAGAATTAGGGAAGCTAGAAAGATGAATGAGGGTTGTGGTTTTTCATGGGAAAGAGTGAGTTCTTTTTGGGACACATTGTTTAAGACACTTATGGGACATGCAGGTGGAAGGGAGCAGGAAAGGGAATATGCCTTTAGATAGTGCCTATCACATGCTTTACAAATATTATCTCTTTTGAGCTTCACAGTAACCCTGGGAGGTAGGTGCTGTTGTCTCCATTTTACAGTTGATTAAGTGGTTAAGTGACTTGCCCCGGGTTACGCAGCTAGATTTCTGAAGTGTCTGAAGCTAGATTTCAACTCAGGCCTTCCTATATCCAAGCCTAGCTCTCTATTCACTGTTCAACCTAGAAGCAGCTGGAGGTACAGAACTGTAGATCTGAGAGAAATGAGGGCTAGACAGGCAGATTGTAGGTGCATCTGTGTATAGATAATATTTGACCCCATGGGAGGTGAGGAGATCAGTAGGAGAAAATGTATAAAGAGGAAAACATGCAGCTAGGTGGCACAGCGAATAGAGCACTGGGCCTAGAGTCAGGAAGACCTGGGTTCAAAGCCGACCTCAGATACCTATTAGATGTGTGACTCTGGGCAAATCATTTATCCATTGTCTGCCTCAGTTTCCTCACCTGCACAATGGAGAAGGAAAAGGAAATCATTTCAGTATCTTTGCCAAGAAACCTCTAAATGGCGTCGCAAAGAGTCAGAACAACAATAAGGGTATAGTAATGCAAAGGGATAGGTGGTGAGTCAGTAAAAAATATTGAGAAAAAAGAGTTCAGACAGGTTAGAGAAGAACCAGAATAGGGCAATGTCATAAAGACTCAGAGAGGGAAGTATATAGAGGAGGGGTTGGTAAAGCACTTCAAAATCTGCATGAAAGCTAAGAAGGATGAGGACCGAGGAAAGACTTTTGGCTTTAGCAATTAAGAGATCGCTAGTAACTCTGGAGAAAGCAATTTCAGCTGAGTGGAGGCACTGGAAGCCATATTGTGAGGACGTGAGAAGTGAATAGGATTTGAAGAAGTATAGGTAATGAGGGAACGTCAAGAGTTTTTTCTAAGCAATGAAAGGAATAAACAATACAAGGATTATATATAATTTGAGGGAATGGTGGGGTGAAGTGAAAGCTTTTTTATAATGGGGAAATTTTAGAATGTAGGCAGTAGACAAGTCAGTGGGTAAAGACAGATTGGAGATTAGGAAGAGAAGCTAGGGGCAGCTAGGCGGCGCAGTGAACAGAGTACTGGCCCTGGAGTCAGGAGGACCTGAGTTCAAATGTGACCTCAGACACTTGACACAAAAACTAGCTGTGTGTGACTTTGGGCAAATCACTTAACCCCAATTGTCCTCCAAAAAGTTGCCCTTGGTAAAAGAGGAGTGTGTGTGTGTGTGTGTGTGTGTGTGTGTGTGTATACAATGGATATAGGAATAAAGTCAAGATATTTGTTTTAAGCAAAACAAGATATAATTTTACAATATTTGGTTGAAGGAACAAAGCAATAATGATAATCTTGAATATTAAGAATCAAAGTTTGTCTATAAAACAAACAACAAAAATGAAAAATAGATTGGATTAGAAGACAGAAACCAATAATGCATATAAATAGTTCACTTAAAATATAAAGACACGTAGAATTAAAGAGAGGGTCCAAAATAAAATTCATTGTACTTTAAGTGAATCCCCCAAAACAGGAATGGTAATTATTACTTTGAATAAGACAACAAAAGACTCAAAAGATTGTGTTGCTGGGTTGTTGTTGTTGTCATTTGTCCTTCATTCTCAAAGAGGATCGAAACAAACAAGGGAACTACAACATGCTTAAGCACACTATATAGAATATCAATATTATATATGCTAAATGTCATAGTATCTAAGTATTTAAAAGAAAAGTTTATTGAAATGGAAAATGACCTAGAAAGTAAGACAAAATATAATGCCTCCCCTTTCCCTTTTTTCTGCAATTAATCTAAAACCTACATATCTTGTTTTGTTTTTCAGATTTGTTGGGTTTTGTCTTGAATCATCACAAGTTGTTTCTTAACTTTATTTTTATCTGTTGATCTTTGTTCAATTTAATTTATTCTGTTGTTTGCCTTTTTCATTGACATTTTAAATGATATTTGAATAGCATTTTCCAATTACCCTAATCGATCATTTCTTCTAGTTTTTTTTTAAACCAGAGTCCTTTAAAATATTTATAATCTGATGTAAGTTGTCTGGCATAATTTCCATCCATTCATTGTTGCTTTCTTGAATTTCTAAATAAAATTAATCTCTTAGGACTTTAATATGATAGAATTTCTTTTTTAAAATATTTATTTTTAGTTTTCAACATTCATTTCCACAATATTTTGAGGTACAAATTTTGAGGTACAAATTTTCTCCCCATCTTTCTCCTATTCCCACCCCCAAAATAGTGAGCCTACTGAATATCCCTTCCCCCAATCTGTTCTCTTATATCTTCCCCCATCCTCCCTCTAACTTTCTAGTAGGGCAAGATGGACTTCTATACCCCAGTGCCTGTAATATGATAGAATTTCTGATTTTTTATTTATTATTTATTGCACTACGTTGGGGTAGGAATATTAGAAGGAGCAGGTTTCTATGATATCTCTGTACCTTCAACCAGCATTGCCATAGAGATGGGTAGAGAGTGGGAAAGGAAGGAAAGATGGCTTCTTTTTGGAGTACCATGAGAGAAGCAGGGCTGTGTTAATGACAGCTCAGAAAATCCAAGACTGGATGGCTTCATGATAGTTCTAAGCAGTTGGTGGCACAATAGATAGAGTGCAGGCCTTGGGATCAGGAAGATCCAAGTTCAAACCCTGTCTTGGATACTTATTAGCCATGCAACTCTGAGCAAGTCACTTAACCTAGGTTTATAGTTTCTTCAACTATAAATGGGGATAATAATAGCATCTACCTCCCAGGGTTGTTGTGAGGACCAAATGAGAAAATATTTGTAAAAAGTACTTAGCACAGGGCCTAACTCATAGTAAGTGCTATAAATAAATATTAGCTATTATTATAAATGCTCATTCCCTCCCTTTTCTCTTCCCTTTTAGTTGATTTTTCCAAGGGATTTTTTTGAGGAGATATTGAAGTTTATTTGCTTTGTGGGGGTCATCCCATGGAAAATGCTCAGAGTTGTTATTCCGAGTTTCTCTTGAACATGTGGGAACTTTGGGGACAGCTTACAGCCATATGGTGACCCAGTTTTGAAAAGGATTTTAGCATTTTGGTGTGATTTCCTCATTTATGTTTGTTTTTTTCCTGATCTTAGATGAATAAGTATCTATCTGGAGAGGACCATGACTTTGAGACAATCTTGTAAAATCAAGACGTTTGGAGGTGTCATTGGGTTGGAGCTAAATGGTGTCAGGGAATGACTCCTCATCAAATACTCTAGCTCTTTTAGAGAAGAAAGACAATAACAAGAAGATTTGTGCAAGCACAGTCATTTTGTCAACAGACGTACTAAGAATTCTTCAGTCAGTAGAGAACCAAGATAAATGGGTAAAATGACTAAATAACAGTCCTACAAAATACTTTATGTTCTGATAAGGTTTAAGTATTGATTTCCCAGCACATTAAAATTGTCATTACCTTTTATGTTGTTATATGCTCATATTAGACATTTAAAATTAATTTTATGTATAAATTAAAATAATACATAGAACAAATAAATTACTTGGACTTGCCCTCAATTCACATTACACATTGAGTACCCTTTTAGTACCTCTTTTGGTGAAATCCTAGGTGTGAGCCATACCATAAACTATAAGTAAAATCATTCCAGGGACTTGAGGTAGGGGTTTAATGAGCCAAAGAGTAGGAGATGGGAGCCCAGGCCCATTTTTTATTAGAAGCCAGGCTCACCTAGGACTGAACTAAATCCATACTACATGTCCAGGTACTGACAAAGTAGGGGTACAGTATTACAGCCCCCATAGACTTAGGTGCAGTTCTTCAAAATTAGATTTTTTTCTCTAATCTCTAATTTTTCCTCTTCCCTTGTTAGTGGAATTATGATGGAATTGGACCATTTTTCAGAATCTGTGAGGAAAGAGGGACAGAATTAGTTCCTTTGGCTTCTTTCTAACCCATCATCTTGCATGAAATCTGCAGCGGTCATTTTCTGTTACTTTTGTATCTGCACAATGTATTGATTGAGACACTCTTCATGGCATACCACAAAAGACTAGCACTGGTGAAGAGGCGAAATCTCTTTCCATAGAACATGGAGAAGGGTCATGAAGATGACGGAGGGGCAACATGGTATAGTAGGGAAAGTCCTGGAATCAGTCAGAAAACCTGCTTTGAATCCTGACACCACTACTTACTGACTTTATACCTCACATGTGATACTCTATCTCTCCTTTCAGTGACTTCTCAGTGACTGTTCTCTGTGCCTAGAATGCTCTCCTTTCTCAGCTCCAGCTTTTAGAACCCCTGGCCTCCTTTAAGAAGCAGTTCAAGTTTCACCTTCTTTGAGAGAGCTTTATCACTCCATCCCCACCTCCACCCCCACTTGCTATTACCTTCCCCTTAATGGCTTCCCCTTAATAGTCATAGACTATTACTTTGTATGGAATGCTTGATGTGTACCTTGCTTTTTCTAACCCCTCTTAATTCTAGTGTCTTCCCTCTGTCCAATTCATCCTGTATATAGATTACTTTTCATAGTTGTTTACATGTTGCCTTCTCCATTAGACCAGGAACTTTTTGAGACCAGGAGTTGTCACCTTCCTTTGTTTTACCTAACACTTAGTTTAGTTCCTGGCACATAGAAAGCATTTATTAAATGTTTATTGACTTATGGTCTCCCTTGTTAGAATGTAAACTCCCTAATGGAAGGGAATATTTTGTTTTTTTCTTTAAATTCTCAACACTTAGTACAGTATCTGGTATATAGTAAGTGCTTAAAGCTTGCTAATTGACTAATTGGACCTATAACAAGTCACATATTCCCTTTGAGTCTTGATTTCTGGTTGCTGTGAGGATCAAACGAGGCAATGAGTAAGATGTATAATCATAAAGCACTATGTAAGTGCAAGGTATGATGGTCATGACAAGACAGAAACTGATGGTATCACCCAGGATTTCTGTGACTGGATGAGTGCAGAACTTTTCTTAGTGGATTTAGACACTAAGAAAAAGTAAGTGAAATTTAGGTATGGTATTCAATGTAGGTTGCTGCAGGTCACAAAGTCTTTGGAGTGTGACATCAAATAATTTTAAGGCATAGAAACTAGGCATTGGAAGCAACCTCACAGAGCAGCAAATATACCTGGCCAAGAAATATCTCTATGTAATTTCCCTTCTTTAACATCCTTCTTTAAGAGCTTCAAAGAAGTCAAACCTTCTGCTTCCCAAGGTAGTACATTTCACATTTGGAAAGCACCAATGACCACGAAGTCTTCCCTTACATCAAGTCTATCTTCCTTTCTCGAACTTTAACTTTTGCCCTATGGGATCAAGCAGAACAAATCTAACCCTTACACGTGACAATCCTTCAAATACTTGGAGGTCATTTCCATGTGCTTCCTGAGTCTTTTCTATAGTAGCCATTCCCAGTACCTTCAACTAAATCTCTTGTGACATGGTCTTAGGGTCCTTTACCATCCTTATCAACTTCCTCTGGACATGCTCCAGATTACCCTCCCCAAAATATAGCTACCCACACTGAATATTACTGTGCAATGTGATTTTACAGTCATGAGACTTTGGCTGTGGTTCTTATTTTTACCAAATTTCTTAATACTTACACTGCAAAATGAGTGGTATATACTTCCAAGTCATCCCTTTGGGAGAAGAGCCAAAGATTTCACTGATGCTGACAGGGCTCAAGGTGTTTCTGGACCGCTCCTGGAGAAATTGCCATCAGTGCCTAAGATAGGAGTAATATTTTGGAACAAATTATCATCCTTCTTGGGAGGATTTAATTTGTGAAAATCATAGTCAAGATTGGCTAATATAGCAGGTGACTATTTGGGGTCAAAAACAAGATGTAGCTATAAAATAATGATTTTTTCTTTGTGTAGCTTATGAATCAGTTCAGGAGTGCAAAGAAGATTGGGTATATTTATTAAATGAGGTTCTTTACTTTCCCAAGATCCCCTGGGCCTTGCTATTTTCTACATCTTGGGTTTTTCCATCTACCATAAACTGAGCATGTCCACAAGCCTTCCCTTATGCATTGTCTTCCTTGGTTGCCCATGTGCTTCTTTAGAGATGAAACTGTCTTGATTTTCTCTTTGTATTTCTGAAGCATGTAGCACAGTGTTTGGCACATAATAAGCACTTGATGAATACTATTCCATTCCCTTCCATATGTGACATATTCCAGGAAGTTGCAGAAGAGATTTTTATGCTCTTGTCACATGTGACCTTGTGCAAGTCACTTTACCTTTATAGACCCATAGAAAGGAAGGTTTCCCTAGAAGACCACTAAAAACCTTCTCAGAATGATCCTAAATGAACCATTAAAAAAAACCTTATCTATGTTAGCATTTATATAGCATTTAAGGTTTGCAAAGCGTTTACTCATTTGATCTTCACAACCCTGAAAGGCAGATACTATTATAATAATTCAAGTTTTACAAAAGAGGACAAATCCATACAAAGGTCAAGTGACTTGTCATGAGTTGCAGTATTAGTGGCAAGATTTCAGTTCAGGTCTTCCTGACTCCAAGTCGTGCTTTCTATCTACTGTACAACCTAGCTGCCTCATATCACTTTTTAAGTAAGTCAATTAATATTCATTGGGTGCTTACTATGTTCCAGACCCTGTACTCTTTGCTGATGATACAAAAAAGGCCAAGAAACAGCCTTCGCTTTCAAGGAGCTAACAGTCTAATGGAAGAGAAAATGTGCAAACAGCTACATACAAACAAGATATAGACAGGAGAAATTCGGGGGGAATCTAAACAGGAAAGCTCTGGGATTATGGAGAACAGGGAAAGACAAAAGGTAGGATTTTCTTAGAGTATTGCTCCTATAAACACTTCCGTAGTTTTAGATCTAGCTCTTCACATTTCTTATCTTGGAAAATTACATTATTGGAAATAAAAATAAAAACCCTACCTTCTCAAATCTAAATGCCTTTAGGTCAACTAAGAAGAATTCAGGCTAACACATATTTTTTTGCTGATAGATTTGTTCCCTAGCTCATTAGTTCTGTTACACCCATACTGGTGCCTCATTGGGAAAGCAGCAGATGTGACTTTGTATCTCCTCAGCAGATGTTTTCCAAATTCCTCCTGCCAAAGTATTGCTGGCTGGGAGGAGATATACCTTTAGTAATCAGACTTTCCCACTGTGTGACTAAGGAACTAGCTTTACAATGCCCTGAACTCTTGAGGTAAAGGACAAGGCAAAATCTTTGCAGGTTTTTTTTTTTAAAGGATTAGAGTATTGTTGAAGTAGCCCAGAGATAGATTTGTTTATTAAAAGAGTCTCTTAGAAAAAGGAATTTTAAGGACATCTATGTCTCTATTACTCCTGTGAATACAAAGGGGCAAAAAAGCAAATGATCATTTTTCAAACACAATTCAAATAAAATTAAATATCTTAAAAAATACTCTAAAACAATATACATTTCAAATTGTCTTTTGATTTTAATAATAATAGCTCATACTTTTACAGCACTTTGCTGAATACATTACATACATTATCCTATTGTATCTTCAAAGCAACCTTGTAAGTTAATGGTATCTTCATTTTATAGATGAGGAAACTGAAATTGAGAGGGGTTAAGTGATTTCCCAGGTCACACAGCTAATAAGGTTCTTTTTTTTATTGACTTGTTTGTTTATTTTTAGTTTACAAGATTCAGTTCCAGAATCATTTGAGTTTTAGATTTTTCTCCCCTTCCTCCCCAGCCCCCACCCCTGCCATGGTGGCATACAATCATGTATAGGA
>JAQQSW010023174.1:0-10325 GCA_028646575.1 Pseudocheirus occidentalis
AAAGAAAGAAAGAAAGAAAGAAAGAAAGAAAGAAAGAAAGAAAGAAAGAAAGAAAGGAAGGAAGGAAGGAAGGAAGGAAGGAAGGAAGAAAGGAAGGAAGGAAGTCACAAAAAGTGAGGTATCACTGATAAACAACTGGACAACACTTAAAAGAACTTTAAAATAGAAAAACTAGCTACAATTTGTTCAAAGGAAAGACTATGCATGTAATTGCATGTGATTTTTTTTGCTTTTTTTTTTTTAGAGGGGGGAAGGCAGGGCAATTGGGATTAAGTGACTTGCCAAAGGTCACACGGCTAGCAAGTGTTAAGTGTTTGAGGCCAGTTTTGAACCCAGGTCCTCTTGATTCCAGGGCTGGTGTCCTATGAACTATGCCACCTAGCCATCCCAATGCATGTAAATTTTAATAAAGCAATAACCCATTGTTCACCACGCAGAGTGATAGGCACTAGGTATAGAAAGATATAAACAAAATAATTCCTACCCTCAAGGAACTTACATCCTCCTTGGGAGTTTCTATTGTACATTACCTCTGACGACGGCATAATTATTCATTGAATCACTGAATTTAAAAAAAGAAAGAAAGAAAAACTGACTATTTTCCTCTGGGCTGTTAAACAGCTAAATAATTGACCTTCTCACATTTAAACTGCTTTCCTGTTCAAAGCACATTCAAAAGTGTGTGGATTTAATAGATACTTAACCGACCAGTAGAGAAAACAAACACTTCTCCCTATGCCAAATAAAATTTGTGTCCTTATTTCTAGATTCATTTTGAAATATTTGCCAGTATGACATGAACAAAGATGAGAGCAAGAAGCCCTTATAAGTTTGATTTTTTTTTAAGTCACTTGAACTTTCTGTGGGGAAAAAAAGCAAGCATGATTCTTTTTCTTTTAAGTTTTATCTAAAAAACTCCCACACAACAGAGACTGAAGGGCTATGCTGAGTCAGGAGTGACTCAATCTACCAGATTCTTCACTTTCCAAACAGCTTTAATGACTTCCAAGAAAAGCCTGAATTTTCACATGGAGAAAGACAGAGACTAGTTCAGCCAATCTGAATCCAAATCCATGTGTTTGATCTGATGCTCAGATCCTTCAAGCACAACTTCATAGAATGGATGAGATGCCGGGGATCTATCTCTCCTGTTTCTGTGTTCTCCTCTAAGACATATGATCTGTGAATTGGAAACAGTAGATTAAACACAATTATGAGGGACCTAAAAATCAGTATAGGTAAGGAGACAGTTCAAGAAGATCTGGATACTTTGAATGGGTTCAAATGCCCTGGCTAAGTAGAATTAAATCCCAAGTGCCTAATACTGACAAATTTACCTTTGTAACATCTCTCCTATATACCTTTTTCTCCTCTCTGACATTTCCACTACCCTAATGCAGGCTCTCATCATCTCATACCTACATTATTGCAATAGCCTATTGGTTGGTCTTCCTGCCTTGTCTTTCTTCATTCCAATCCATCCCCCACTGAGCCTTCAAAATGTCTACCTGAATCAGGAGTGTGACCATGTCATGCCTTCTTCAATAAACTCCTATTGTCTCTAAGATCAAATATAAAATCTTCTCTTTAGCTTTTAAAGCCCTTCATAGCTTGGTTCTTTCTTATATTTTCATTTTTCTTCTACTTTATTGCCCTCCACATACTCTACAAATTCAATGATGCTGGCTTCTTTGGGTTTTTTTTCTTTATACAAGGCAGTACAATATTCCAACTCCATCCCTTGCCTAATTAGCATAAATGAATAGATGAACATAGAATCCCTAAAGATGACAGCACCCCTCTCCACTACCACCACTGGTCCCAATTCTAACTCATCCTTCAAAACCATTATCAAAGGAGATAACTGCTGTGATAAAGGAAACAGCTATCCCACCAACTGCCAACTAACTGCCATTTACAATGCAAACCAGCCAGCCTAACTGAAGCAGCAAGGAATTCCTGGGGGAGATACAGGAATCAGTATGCACCAGACAGGTCAAACCACGACCACCTTGATCATCATGTCCCCTGTTAGACCTTACTGGAGACCTCAACCCAAGAGCCTTTGGAATGACATTGCTTCTGACCCACTATTAAATAGCTCCATAGCAAATAATGATGTCATTTTATCAGAGGAAATGACGTTAAAGAAGAGACATTACCATCTGCTTTGCCACTGAAGCCTAAAGACTATGGGACTTTTCCATCTGACTTATAGATGAATCCTTCCATATGTGTTGTCTCCCCTTTTAGAAAGTGAGTTCCTTGAGAGCTGGGTCTATTTGTGTTCCCAGAGCTTAGCAGAGCACTTTACACTCAATAAGTATTTCCTAAGTGTGTTGTTCGTTCAAGTGGAAAAGGTGAAGCAGATAATAAAGATGAGAGAGAGGAAGAAGATCATTTAGGTCAGAAGCATTGGGAATCATGACAGCAGACAAGCACTGGTTCACTAAGAAAAAAGAAATGACAAATTAAGTTCATTTCTTTTGGGAATAGTTATCAAATAGGCTAATAGATCATCACTAAAGTCCGACTCAGATGCTTCATCCTGGTGCAGAGGTGACCTTGAGGTTCCTGTGAGGAATGTCAGGCGACAGCAAGCTATGGCATATGACATGGGTTTGCTTCAAGTATGGGCCTGGTGATGGGTGATCTTTGTGTCTGTTGTGTAAGGGCCAGTCAGCCTAAATTTGGAGAAGATCATCACCTACTTGGTCAGAAGAAAATGATATTGGTGGGGGCGTCACAGCAACTCCTGAAGCTACAAAGCTGTCGAGAGGTTGTGATATTTGTATCAATATAGTGATTCCCCACACTAATAGATTTTAAAATTCTTGCAGTATTTGAGGAAAGGGGCAAGGTTGATAGATCTATAGAACAGTGTAAACAGCATACCTGTGTTTCAGCAAGGTTTTTGATAACATCTGCCATCAAATCTTGTAAACAAAACAAAAACTCAGGAGCACAATGGTATTGTCGTTCAGTACATATATAGTGAGACCTAAAATCATGTTGAGCAATGGATTGATATCAACCTAGATGGCGGTCTCAAGTGGTGTGCCACTATACTTTGTCTTCTGCTCGCTCTTCTGCTGCTTAATTATATTATCAATGAGGACAAAAACATAGATGCCAACCTTCCAGATGGCACAGACTCAGGGCTGAATGGCTAATATGATGGATGACAACATCAGATACAACAAATCTGGACCATTTGGAATAATGAGCCAAATCTAACAACATGAAATTTGATAGACACAAAAGTAAAGAAAATAATGCCCTTGGGTGTTGTTGTTGTGGTTATGGTTGTTGTTGTTGTTGTTTCTAATTAGCTACATAAGCACAGAATGATTCTCAAAATACTAATGCTACAGAAATGGGACTAATGGGGCCAAAAATGGGTTGATAAAGAAACAACTGTTTAGGTCAAAGATGGCTGCCTGCAGCACACAAAGTGGCAAGCACCATAAATCCAAGAGTTGTTTCTTAGTCCTTGTTCTAGTTGACCTCTTTCCAGTTTTCAGTGCTATGTATTTCCTTCTCCTAGATTCTCTTCCTTCCTTGGTTTTTAGGACACTGCCATCTATCTCTCTGACTATTCTTTCTCAGCTTCCTTTGCTGGATCTTCCTCCTCTTCCCATTTACTGTGAGTATCCCCTAAGATTCTGACCTAGGAGTTTTCTCATCTCTCACCATTCTTTCTCTGTTGGTCTTTCTCAGTTTCTTTCTGTCTCCCCCCTCTGTTTTTCTCTGTGTGTCTCTTTGTCTCTCTGTCTCTCTCTGTCTTTATCAATCTTTCTTTTTCTCTCTGTTTCTCTGTCTCCCCCCTCCCTCCCTCTCTGTTTCTCTCTCTCTGTCTCTATGTCTCTCTGTGTCTCTGTCTTTGCTCTCTCTCTCCTCTTCCTCCTCTCCTTCCCCTTCCCCTTCCCCTTCTCCTTCTCCTTCTCCTTCTCCTTCTCCTTCTCCTTCTCCTTCTCTCTCTCTCTCTCTCTCTCTCTCTCTCTCTCTCTCTCTCTCCCCAAATTATTGACTGCCTGCTGATCATGATCATCTCCAGTTGCATATCCCATAAAAATGCCAAACACAAGTCCAAACCAGAACTCATCATCTTCCCCTCTAATCTTGTCCCTTCTCCAAACTTCTCTATTGTTTTTAGGGGTAACACCATGCTTTTGGCACCCAGATTCATAACCATAGAGTCATCCTTCAGTTTTCAGTTTCCTTTATCATCCTAAACTCCACTATCCAGTCAGCTGCCAAATTTGGTATAAATCCAAGCATAAGCAGCTTTTCAGAAGAATGCTGCTGTGAATAGTTTTCAATGTTCTCATTACACAGTATAGTGAACACTCTATTCAATAACAAATCAGAGCAAAACATTCACAGAAAGTAAGGTACAGCATTCACAGTGTTACAACTTATCACAGATAATCAAAATACAGCATTCACAACAACTAATCACAGAAAATGGCCACAAAGTTTTCACCACAGTAGTCACACAATTTTGAACAAAGTATAATCATTTAGTCAATCAATCACTTAGTAACTCAATTATTCAATCAACTTTAAGGAGGACACAAAGTACAATAGTCAAAGTTCTCCACTTATGGGGCACAGCAAGTTACAAATTGGTCACTTATTCAGTCATCATTCACTGTTCAATAATCAGAAAATACACAAGCCCTCCACCCCTAAGTCACTAGTAAATTATGATTTCATGTGAGTACACAGTATCCAAGTCTTATTTCAACTTGACTCAGGGTGTTCTCTCAGATTCCCTGAATCCCCTTCCATGGTCCCAAATCCTACCTAGATTCACCAAACTGTCACCTGGGTTTAAAGGCAGACAGCTCCCAGGTTCTTGTCCAGCTCTCCAAGCATTTCCTGTTCCATGCTGAAGCTCACAGCATCCAATCCACCTTAAATCCTTCACATCTCTGTTCCTGGAAACTTAAGGCTTAACAAGGCCACAAACAGGTTCATACAAAGTCCCAGCATTACAGTCATGCTTTCTCAGTCTGCAGCAGCTCCAGCTGGCCCTTGGACATCTTCAGCAGCTCCCAGAAGCTCTGGTCACCTCTGTAGAGTTTCTAAAACTGGTGGGGGAAAGGGAGAGTGGCTGGTTGTATTGCGGCATTAATGGAACCAATTAGCACAACTTGATGAAATTTAACTCTTTGCTGCCTGAGAGAGGGTCATTCTGAGCTTCAACTTATTTGCAAGCCTGGGGGAGTATAAGAGAAGAGCATTGTATTTTATTTTTTGGTAGGGCAATTGGGGTTAAGGGACTTGCCCAAAGTCACACAGTTAGTAAGTGTTAAGTGTCTCAGGTTGGATTTGAATTCAGATCCTCCCGACTTCAGGGCCAGAGCTCTATTCACTGTGCCATCTAGCTGTCCCAAGAGTATTGTCTTTTAAGAGGAAAAACCTGAGGTTGAATTTTAGCTCTGCCACTGGTGGTAACTGTTAATTGCTTGTACCTTAGTTTTTCCACCTGTAAAATGGGGGCAGGATGGGGGGAGAAATGTGGGAGGAAACCTATACTGCCTTCCTCATGCAAATCAAGTGAAATAATGGAAATAAAGAACTGTTAGCTTGAAGTACTAGTCCTAGTGGAGGGCATCCAGGAGAGAGTAATTAGGATCAAGATAAAGCTCAAGACATGTCACAAAAGTATGTCACAAAAAGCTACACTTAAACCTGTCTCCTGGCACCTGGCAAAGGGATGGCTTTGGGATCCATGCCAGCATCTTCAAAGCTCACTGTAGCTTACTCTTTTGGCTTGAATCTGTTTGCCTATTGTCTCCCCCATTCGGTTGTGAGCTCCTGAGGGCAAGGACTATCTTATCTCTAGTATTTAGCACAGTGCCTGACACATAGTAGACTTAGACATTAATAAATGCTGAGTGACTGATAAAATAAAGGGGTTGGATTAAACAGGAATATACAAATAAATGCACATACATGTTTACACACAAAAATATGTGCAAAATGAATAAAAAGTGACTTTAGTAGGAAGGATACTAGCAGCTGGATAGATTAGGAAAGGTATCCCAGAAAAGGCAGCTTTATAGGTGAGTCTTAGAGGAAATCAGAGATTTCCAAGAAGCAGAGGTAAGGAGGAAGAGCTTTCCAAGCATGGAGACAGCCAGCACTAAGGCACAGAGATGGGCAATGAATATGTGGACACTGAATAGACCAGTATGGTAGACTGGAGAACAATGAGAATACGAGGTAAGGAGACTAGAGTCATACATACATACATACATACACATTTAAAGGCCAGAGTTTATATTTGATTCTAGAGGGAATGGGGAATCCACTGAAATTTACTGAGATGACTTTATCAGACCGGCTCTCTAGGAAAAGCACTTTGGTAGCTGTGTGGTAGATGGATTGGAATGAAACGAAAGAGAAAAAATAAAATAGAACATAAGGGGTTCAAGGCAGATCTTTGGGGTACAGCCACTATTAATGGGCATGACATGGTTATTGAATCAGCAAAGATTGAGAAGGATAAGTCTAACCGAGAGGGGGCAAATCCAGAGGGAGTAGCTTCAAGGAAACCAAGAGAGAAAAAAAGTGTCCTGGAACAAAAGGGTAGTCAACAGTATCAAATCCTACAAAGAAGTCAAGAAGCATGAGACTTGATAAGAGGCTATTAGATTTGGCAATTAAGGGACCATGGATTACTTTGAGAGAGAGAGAGAGATTTCAGTTGGGTGATGAGGTCAGAAACAAGACTGCAAAGATTAAGAGTGAGAAGAAAAGAAATGGAGGGGTCAGGTATGGGTGACCTTTTGAAGTAGTTCAGCAAAGAAAAGGGAAAGATAAATCGGTTGATAACATAGATGATGGCACAGCTAGGTGGTGCCATGGATAGAGCACCAGGCCTGGAATCAGGAAGACAAGAGTTCCAATCTGGCCTCAGACACTAGTTGTTTATTTTTATTACGCACCTGCTATGTTCCAGCCACCATGTTAAATATCAGAGATACAAAAAGAGGCAAAAGACAGTCATTGCCCTCAAGGAGTTTACAATCTAATGGATATTCTTACTAACACTGTATCGCCAGAGTCCTCACTAGTGTTCTTCCCATTAACATCGCAGTCAAGATGAATCTTAACTAAAAGCATTTATTGAGGAGGCAAAGCAAAAATTAATCACCTGCATTCTGCCCATAAATCTGGTGTACAATTTCCCAATAGTTCCCAGAGTGAATGTCAAGGAGAATGGGCACAAATTTAAATTATCATGAGGTATATGTGGAGGGAACATACATAGCCAGGAAAACTCACAACTCTGGAACTTCAGATCTCACAGCTCTTTCTCCTTGTTGGAGATTGCCCTTACAGAGCCCACTGATGGGCATAGCACATAGCACCATAGCAGTGACTTCATTGCTGAGCTTGGCTAGTTTCTCAGAGCATAGGATGCCAGCTACTCACGTCCACCTGCCAGGCTGCTCCACCACTACTTGGCTCAGCTGTATTTGCTTCTCCAAGGTGGCTGTGATCTTGGTACTTCTTGCTTTGGACTCACTTGATGAGTCCATCTGAGGTACCATTATGCCTTTTTAGAAATGGTAGAGACATTTTGCCTAGGATTAGAACAATCCTTTCTAGATCTGATTTTTTGGATAGATTCTGGATTTCATAGGATTAGCAGAATCCTTTCCAAATATGCTTCCTTGGACTGAATTCCATCATCAGTGTCATCTTCTCCCATTAAAATGTAAGCTCCTTGAGAGAAAGGACTCTCTTTCTGCTTGTACTTGTATTCCCAGCACTTAACACAGGGTCTGGCACAAAGCAAGGGCTTAATAAAAGTTTGTTGACTTTAATTGACTACAACCTAGGCACTAGTTAGTGATTTCAGAGTCATGACCTCTCATCTCCCAGGCATCAAGCAGAAATAGACAGTGAGAGGTAAAGGCTCTCTTTAACTAACCAACTGTTCCAGGAAGCAGCTATTAGTACAGACAGCTATAGCCTCTTTTTGACACAGGCCTGAGGTCCTTCCTTTTACCACCATTTTCTGGCTTCAAAAAAAAATGGATCCATGTAATAAAAACTTCCCTTTAACTTATGGTAAGTAACCAAATCTCCATCTTTGCTAGCTAAACCATGGCCAGATAATGTATATTTATCCAATAGTCACAAAAAATTTTCTAGGCTTCAGAGATATCCTAATTATTAACTCCAAAGTTTTCTAGTCAGTCATATGTAAATGATCAGCTGTAACACAAAACATAGCAAACTTTGCCCTGGGCAAATTCACTATTTCTACAGCTGCTTCCTTAGTGGTTTTCATACCAAAGTCTCACAGTGTTGGTGGTGGTAGTGAGGGTGGTGGTGGTTTTTACCTTTTTCAGATATCAAACTTATCAAAATCTGAGTCATACCCTTACAAAAGAGACTTGGATGTGTTTATAAACAGTAGGGAAGGAACTCATAGGTAGAAAGAGACTGAAGATTGTTGTTGCTTTCAAGAGCAATCTGCTAAAGAACATGGAAAAGAGTATTTAAAGAGGAGTTGATCTTATTGGAGATAAATGCCACCAATCATCAGTGACTGGCATAAAGGATGATTTTAAAGAGAAGGAATTGAGAGATGAAGGGAAGAAATGAAAAGAAAGCTCTCAAGTAAATAATCTCTTTTTTTGTAAAGTATGAGTCAAAAGCTGATAGTGAAGGATAAATTTGGAAAGAGTGAAACTCAGAAAGGTTACTGTGAGATAGAAATCTGAATATGACAATGTAGAGCAAGGGAGAAAGTGCAACCAGTACTGGAAAGGAAGACTTGGAACATAGTCCCATCTGAAGGGAACCAGGCTGCAGTGAAAACAGAAATGGAAGGAGCATTAGGAGAAGTATAAAATGAAGAAAGTTTGTTAATGATAGAACAGAATTTCAGAGGGCATTGTATGAGTAGGCAGATGTAGAATGGGACACTGAGATAGATGTGGATGAGATTGTAGGCTGCCAGAGTGAGAAAGGGGGATTTGCTCTTCATTAGTCTGTACTCCAATATCACAGAGATGAAGAGAGTAAGAGGGGGTAGGAGTTTGCAAACCATTGGGAAAGGAGTTAAGGCAACGGCATCAGTAGCTGTTTGGAGTTCCCTTGAAGAAGGAAAGTGACCTCTCAACTCCGGGTACCCCAGTTTTGACACCTATTGAAGCAAATCTAGTGGTCTGGGCTCCAGGCAGGGTCAGAGGGTGGCCTGAACCCTCTCAGCAAGAGTAGCAATAGTGGACTGGGCAGGAGAGTCTATATCCTTCTAGAAGGAACACCAGAAAAGAAAGGAAATATCTGTCTACTTCCCATCATACAGGCACACACTCTGGACCCTTTCTGGGGAGATATTATCTAGCCCACTATTCTCCAACTCCAAAATATCCTTAATACTATCTGATGGGTGCTGTGTGGTTTATCTATATCCCTCTGTATTTTTGCCAAACAAAAACAAAAAAACAAGAGCACTAACTTAGTCTCTTTATTCCTCACCTCAGAAAGTGTCCAATTCCTCTTGATCCCAGATCCCAGAGAAGATATCTCAGCCTCACCTATCCCTCCTACACTCATCAGGTGCCAAAATTTTCTCTTGCTCTCTATCCAACCCGCAAAGTCTCAGCTCTTCTTGCTCCCATCTCCTTTGCTATATCTCATTTCTCCTGTGATATTCCCAGCTGTTGATTCAAAACCTCTGATGACTCCAGGATTACAATTTTCCCTCGTGGAATGTAAAATGATTTTAAAAGAACAAACATTCCCACATTCCAGTTAGTTTCAACATTAATGAAATCACATCCCAGCACATTACAACACTCACCCTCATCCTCAAACCATTTACCAGGAAACACAATTGAGAGGTGCCAGAGCAATAGTGGCCATAAAAATGGTCCCATATTTCTTCAATCATTGGAATGGAGTTTTCCCTATGGGGTCCATCCCTCTGGACTAATTTTAGCATCTAACACTCCTTTTTTAAAAGTGATTTTTATTAATCTCTTTTTGGGTTATTTGTATCACTTATTTCTCAGGGTATTTTTTCCCTCCCATTTCCAGAGAAAGAGAGCTACCCTCTGTAAAACTAAAAAGAGAGAGAGAGAGAGAGAGAGATGGATAGATAGATAGATAGATAGATAGATAGATAGATAGATAGATAGGTAGGTAGATTAGATAGATTAGATAGATAGATAGATAGATAGATAGATAGATAGATAGATAGATAGATAGATAGATGTAATGTTAATGAAATCAGAAGATCTTCCATGCCCCTTTCTATTGGCACCTACTAAAGGCACTTAGCACCTCAAAGG